>MJUU01015358.1:112367-145090 GCA_002080025.1 Modiolus philippinarum | reverse complement strand
AAAAAAAGGAAAAAAGAAATAAAAATACCGAATATGATCGAAATAAAATGTCAGAATAAGTTAAGGATTGGATAGACGGCTTTTCACGAGATGTGATACTCTTTTCATAACAATATTTTTTATTGCTTTTATTTTATCTATATATTTTTATTTCTATTTATTCCATTTTTTGAAATTTATTAACTTGCAAACGTCAAGTTTTTAATTGATACCATTCTATTTATCGGGCCAGCACCTCAAAACTTGACCTCGCTGTGACTTCAAGATGATGGACAACAATAAAAGCGTTATTCCATTGCTTGGTTTTACTATTTATTTGTAGAGATTTTGTGTAATGTGCCTCTACTCCGCATTCTTTGAAATGTTAATTTAGGACTGTGCTGGTTATACACATTATACACACGGGGACTTAGAATCCTCAAGCAGAAGTATCCATCAAAAAGTAATTAAAACATATCACTTTAATCAAAAGATTAAGTCAGTTCACCTGCCTGAACAATTGCAAACGATTTCGATTATATGAATATCAAAATACCGAAGTTACTGTTAATTTATTTTCTGCATATGCGCATTTCGACAACTTATGTTTCATCAGTGCAGATAAAACCAAAACATTTGGAAGTCCATTAACCAAAACCTGTAAAATCTGATGGAGAACAAATAACCAAAAGGGTCTAAATAGAAAAGCCAAAATTCAGCTAATGACAGAGCTATGCATGAGGGAGATACTCCTTAGTTTTAAACAAAATTCGGTAAAATTTAGATATTGCAAATTTAAATAAAATCGGTTTTCGGGTCAGCACCGAAGTACTGACTACTGACTATGAACCATTTCATTTTCACAAATTTTATCTGATTAATTTTGAATTGAATCAAGGGGCAATTGTTGGTCATCAGTACACTTTAGGAGGAGTGTACGTATATTTTTTTTTATAGAATCTCCAATTTTTCAACGTAATTTCGCTGCCATATTGGAAAAGGCGGTCATTTTGAAAATTTTAAACGCACACAACATATAACCATCATCTGAAGTTATATGCTGTGTGCGTTTAAAATTTTCAAAATGACCGCCTTTTCCAATATGGCAGCGAAATTACGTTGAAAAATTGGAGATTCTATATCTCAGGAACTGCATAGGGGAATTATTTCATATTTTGTATAAATGTTGAGTAAGATGAAAGGGAAAAATCTATGCGACAAAAAATTCAAAATGGCCGCCGTTTCCAAGATGGCGGCCTAAATACGTAAAAAGTTCGACTTTGTCCGATTTCAAAGAAAATTGATTTCTAGGTAGATTTTGAAGCTGCGAATAAGATAGAACCATTCAATTGGTCGTCAGGGCTGACATCGGCTATTTCTTGCAATTGCAAATCTAGTTCTTCTTCTTCTTTCAATAATTCTTGTCCAAGCGATTATTTTGAAAGTCTTAAACTTTGCACAAAGTTGGAGCATCGTCTGCAGTTGTATGCTGTGCGTTTAATGTTTTCAAAATGGCCACAGATTGCCTCCAAAATACTTCAAACGTTGTCCGATTTCAATGAAAATTGATTTCTAGGTAGGTTTTGATGCTGCGAATGAGGTGGAATCATCGAATGGGGAGTCTGTGGTGACATTGGCTGTTGCTTGCAATTGCAAATTCAGTTTTGTTTTGTTGAAAAGAGAGTAGAAGTGGAGGATGTGCAAGTGTAACAACGACTCGGTGACATCATAGGAGATAACACGAAATTTGTAGATGACGGCAAAATCTTAAACTCAGCACAAGAAACTGAACTCCAACTACTAAAGAAACAATGGAGGGAAATATGGAAAAGGTCGTACAGTGAATCCATTATGGAGTTTTTTGTTTTTGTTGTTGTTAATTTTGTTTTGGTTTTTGCTATATTGTTTTTTGTTTTTGTTTTTTGTTTTTTGTTTCATGAGACACAAATAGGGGAATCACAATTATGATTAAACTAAATGCAACTGCTAGTACACGTAATTCGCAAAAATCTACATGTTACATACTATTGTAATTGAGCAACCTTCTCATTTCATCACTGAATTCATACTTTACCTTATAATATGACAGTATTAAATCGGGTACAAATTTCCGAAATTCGGGTACAAGTTTTGTACCACCAGCCGTCATCCCGTACAGTACACCAGATTGTAACCCTCAGTTTACTTCAAAAAAGAACATATAAAACCAGAATTTGTTACCAGAACGGAAAGGAAAATAATAATATTGTTTTAGAACAAGGAAATAGAAATACGACATTCAGAACTAAGCCACTCATAGTGTGAACTACCACGAAAACCGGGAGTGAAACCAGGTACTCCTGAAGGGGTAAGCACGTCCTCCTCCGCTAAATCATGAGGCCCAGACGGTTGCGCAGTGAATAAGGTTTTCGGTAACAACTGTAACAAAGATCAGAGACAATAGCCTATTTGCTCACTGCAATGTTCGAGCCAACCAATGGGGCATTTTTGAGGCCCGTCACGGGTTTCTTGATTACCTGATTATCATGGCATTTTTTTAATGATTATTTGATTACGGGGCATTTATTTAATGATTGTTTGATTATTAGCTTGCATTTTTATATACTTTTTGATTACTAAGCCAAAAATTTATTGATTACCAAGGTAAAAATTTAATGATTATTTGATTATCAAGGCAAAAATTTAATGATTATTTGATTCCTAGGACCCCCATGAGGACCCTCATTTTTAGAGTGGAAATGGTATTTTAACGATGTCTGCACTTGTATGGAAAAATTGGCCAATGTAAAGAAATGGATAACAGGAAACACCTACAATGTCTGAAAATGAGGGGGGGGGGAGGGGGTCTGATCCCGGAATCCCGACTTTATTTTTTCTAAATCCCGAAATCCCGAACTACAAAGAAACTTGTAAANACATGCCGCAATCGGCTATGGAACTACACATGAAGAACACGAATAAGACAAAAGACAAACGTAGACAACGATAGGAACTCGGAACAGCCGGACTTGGTACCGACACTAGCAAAAACCAGCGGGAGGGTTAAACCGGTTTATGGGTACCCAAACCTCCACTTTATCTGTCCCGTTTCCCTATAGTATAATAAACATACGAATAAATCCCAATACAGGTACACTACTAACTCCATGACCACAATCTTGAAAGGAAAGAAAAAAACAATACGTAATTTTGAAAGATGGGTCAAGGGGTGCTCGCCACTATACTGCCGGCTAGCTCAAGGAGCCTATAGTCTGCTGGTAGAACACTGTCGCACTACGGAAGAAAAATCAAACTCAAAACTCCCCGAAGGGTTTGGTCAAGAATCATCATAAGTTTCAGAAGACATCGGCAGTATCAGTGAGAGGCCAGTGTGTGTGCAAAATTTTCAAGTCATTAAAGCTAATTTAACGGAGGCAAGCAGAATATCTTGTCGATATCCCAATGTAAGTTACGTCCCACCTTTTCTGGACTTTTAATCAATTTCTGGCATTTTTAACAACATTTCCGTGAAAACGAGGATTAGAAATGCCCTTCGCAATAAGCTGTTTACGAGTAACGCCATATTTAGACAAAATGTCTAAATATGGCGTTACTCGGAAACAGCTTATTACTAAGGGCATTTCTAATCCTCCGTGAAATGTCTAAATATGGCGTTACTCGTAAACAGCTTATTACTAAGGGCATTTCTAATCCTCGTTTTCACGGAAATGTTGCTAAAAAAAGCCAGAAATTGATTAAAAGTCCAGAAAAGGTGGGACGTAACTTACATTCTTTACGTAATAGGGGATATCGACAAGATATTCTGCTTGCCTCCGTTAAATTAGCTTTGAGACCTAATGACTTGAAAATTTTACACACACACTGGCCTCTCACTGATACTGCCGATGTCTACTGAAACTTATGATGATTCTTGACCAAATCCTTCGGGGAGTTCATATCTATTATAAAACTTCTTAAATGTATTCAACAACTAATGAAATCTGTAACACTGTTGTAAAAGTTTGGCTGTGATAGTAAGGTTACGTTCATTAAAATCGTCAAGAGTAGAACAAACTTGGTGGATCGTACCAGTTGAGAAATAAACACCCCGTAAGATGGAGCTAGAGGGATGTCGCCGTCAAGAAAAGGGAAATTAGTGATATTGAAATCAAAATCATCCCGTTTATCATATATTTTAGTTTTTATTTTACCGGAGTCCATAATGATAGTTAGATCCAGAAAAGGACAGTATTAAGAATCATTGTTAGCTTTATTTAATTTTAGTTGTGGCGGGTAAATAATGTCTACATAATCTAAAAACTGGAGATTATCAATAGTGAGGATATCGTCAATATACCTGCTGTTATCATTGAAAATAGAAAAAGTTTATCACTATTTGGTATTGTTTCATTTTGAAGTTTTTTCATGAAGTTTCGTTCATAACAGAAAAGATAAAAATCTGCAATTAGAGGTGCAAAATTTGTACAAATGGGAATACCTATGACCTGTTTATAAATAGTGTTCCAAAAACGAACAAAAATATTGTCCAGCAAAAGATTGAGAGCATTAATCATATCACCACATGTCCAGGAACAATGATTATTGTAGGTTATATTAAAGAAGTATCCTTCCTTTTTGTTAGAGCAAATGAACTGCAAACCAGAAAATTTGAAAGACCATGCAATAAGTTGTCCCAATTTGGATTTATTCAAATCATGTGGAAGGGTAGTACAAAGTGTAGAAAAATCATAACTGTCGATAGATGAGACTGGTCTTTGAATTGATCGCAGTTTATCTTAAACTTCAATAGAATTTTTTACACTCCAAAAGTAATTTACACCACAGTTCTGATAAGTTTTTTCACAGTATCTAATAATCAATTACTTTATACAAGTAAGTGAACTAGTTAAATGGATGGATAAATTAGTAGTAGAACACTTACTAGATGCAGAAATAAAACGATGTTTAAAGGGATTTTTGTGAAGCTTTGGAACCCAAATCATGGTAGGTAAGATGTTATCTTTAGGTGGAACTTTAAGCATTTCTGTATCCTTATAATGTTGTTTGGTTAACGTGTTTTCGTCCCAATTGGTACGTTTGAAAGTGTCTGACTTGTCCAGTTCGTTTTGTTGAACATCGATATAGTATTTCTTTCAGACAATAGCAACGTTGTTAGAAGCCTTGTCACCAGGTACAAACACATATTTTTTTACCAAGATCCTTCAATTTGACTTAATTCTATTTACAGACAGCTTAGGAGGTGACTCAACATAGTGACCTTGGTAATAATTCTATCTTTAAACAAATTTAGAGCATGCTTGTCTACACTTTCTCGTTTGCACCATTTTTACAATAATTGGTTACAGCGTCATTAATTATATCAAAACATGCCTGCCAGTTTATTTTTGAAGGTGGGCGATATTTAGGCCCTTTTCTAAAGAATTGTCTAACTTCTTTATCTTCAATGATGTTAAGATTCCCCGTTAATATATGTGCACAAGGATCATAGCGATATGGGGACGTGGAACAGTCTCAGGTGCTAGGGTATAGTTTGACTGAAATTGCCTAAAATTGCATTTGCTTCGCAAGGAAAATGTGCTACAATTAGATAAAAGATTTCTGTAAAATAAAGAATGGTCTATAACCTGATCTTGATCTTGGAGAGACCCGTTCATTCAAATTTCAATACAAATCAAACTACATGTAAAAAATATACATTTAGTTTGATTAACAAAATGATGTTTTGACTTGGTACTTGTTTCTTCTTGATGTTATATTCCTGCTGTTCTTTTATCATTTATCCTCGGTATCAGAAATCTGTGAATGCAGATTTCAGATTTCGTGTCGGGTCCAAGTAGTATAATCACACTATTAGAGCAGCAACCTAGAGTCTAAAATTTCAGATTCAATCAACCACTGACACACGGCTAAATTGTACCTAATTTTGAAGAAAATGAAATGACGCCATGGTTTTGACTGGTCGTAAACGTGAAATATGGTGCAAATGTTTAGAATCCAAGGCCAAAGGTCAAATTTTCAAAATTTATTTTTTTGTATATTTTAACGTTTCAAAGCATATCTCAAAATATTCTCAAATGATTGCTTTTATTATCATCGATTTTGTCTCTCAGGTTTTCCTTGATAGAAATAAAAGCAAAACACAATGGCAATATGAATCACGTCCCTTTTCTCAAACGAGGAAAATTTCCACTTTTAGTGATTTCAAAGCAAAATTCAATGCCAAAAATAGGTAATAAAACAAAAATAAGTAATTTACATCCATTTAATGTGCATTTATAAAATTTTTGGTGACCTGAAATATGAATACTGACATTTGTGACAAAAATATAGTCCAATGAAAATACCTTGTTAAAACAATCAATGAGAGTCATTTTTAGCTCACATGGCCTAAAAGGCCATGTGAGCTTTTGCCATCACTTTGCGTCCGTCGTCCGTCGTCCGTCAACAATTTCAAAAATCTTCTCCTCTGAAACTGCTGAGCCAATTTTAACCAAACTTGGCCTGAAGCATCACCAGGGTATGCAGTTTCAAAATTGTGTTCGATTACTCCGAAGACCAAACAACATGGCCGTCGTTGCTAAAAATAGAACATAGGGGTTAATTGCAGTTTTTGGCTAATAACTCGAAAACCTTTACAGATATCAAAAATCTGACATGGGTAAAAATGATCAGCATGGCAAGATCTACCTGCCCCGCAAGTTTGAAGAAAATCTGAAAACCCATTTCGGAGTCATTGCCCTTTATCCGAAAAATGTTCAAAATTTTTGCATTTTTTATTTTTTATTTCAAAAAGTGTAACAGATAGAGGTCAAGTGTAAAGTGCAAAAATGTTCAGCATATCAAGGTCTACCAACCCTGACATTTTGAAGGAAATCCATTAACCCTTGTAGGAGTTATTGCCCTTTTTTTCAAATTTTTAAAATTTTTGTATTTTTCATCTTTTATTTCTAAAGCTATAGAAGATGAAGGTCAAGTGTAAACTGATGAAATGTTTGCCATGCTGTGGCGAGTTCAAAACTGATGTTGAAAATTGTTCCTTGACCGCCATTTTCAAAATGGCCGCCAAAAAAGGCGGGAAAATTCAACATTGTCCGATTTCAATGAAGTTTGGTTTCCAAATAGATATTGATGTTGCGACGTCAAAACCAGTGTTGAAAATTGTTCGTTGATCGCCATTTGCAAAATGGCAGCCAAAAAAGGAGGGAAAATTCAACATTGTCCGATTTTCAATGACATTTGGTTTCCAAATACGTCTTGATATCGCAACTTCAAAACTGATGTTAAAAATTGTTCGTTGACCGCAATTTTCAGAATGGCCACCAAAAAAGGCGGGAAAATTCAACATTGTCCGATTTCAATGAATTTTGGTCTCCAAATAGATATTGATGTTGCGACTTCAAAACCCGTGTTGAAAATTGTTCGTTGGCCGCCATTTTCAAAATGGCCACCAAAAAAGGCGGGAAAATTCAACATTGTCCTATTTCCATGACATTTGGTTTCCAAATAGGTCTTGATGTCGCAACTTGAAAACTGATGTTAAAAATTGTTCGTTGACCGCAATTTTTAAAATGGCCCCAAAAAAGGCGGGAAAATGTAACATTGTCCGATTTCAATGAAATTTGATTTCCAAATAGATATTGATGTTGCGACTTCGAAACCGATGTTGAAAATTGCTTGTTGACTGCCAAGTACAAAATGACATCTCGACTTCAAAACTGGTGTTGAAAGTGGTCCTTAGCAAGAGCGTTTTTTGTCAAAAAAGCCCAACAAAGAAATATAGTAAAACATGATCAGACTTTAAAAACAGTTCAAGATATTGGAAGTGTTCGAGGTACAAAAGTTTGAGAAACTGAAGATCAGCTGTATAAAAAACAATGTTTCCTTGATTAAGGCAACTGAAAGCCAGGTGAGCGATTCAGGCTCCTGGGAGCCTCTGGTTTAAAAAACATTTTATCAAAAATTTTGTAAACAAATAATGAAAAAGTCACACGAATACCTCAAAACATAAACACAGAAGTAATTGTCAGCAATTTAAAACTAGATTTAATATGTGAGCATAGCTCACCTAAATGATACCCTCAGCCCACATGGGATACATGAAAAGCAAGGTGAATGTTTTGATATGCTAAACCTCCCAAAATGGTAAAATCATAATCTAACGCAGAAGGTGCACCAAGGAATCATGTGTAAAAGGCTCTCTAAGAGTTTTATTAAATCCATTCATTAGTTTAGGAGGGATAGTATACCATTACCCCCTTCAGATAATGCATAAAGTTTATGTTCGGCAATGGGACACCTTAAAAATTGATCAATCGAAGTCTAAAAAAGAAAGTGCACTATCCCATCATGTAATAAAGATTCTCTGAAAGTTCCATCAAATTCACTTCATTTGTTTAGTGGGAGTTGCGGGAAGCGTACTGACACTTTTAATGAAATAGAATGACAAAGTTTTTGTATGAAACATGATACATTAAAAAGCAGCGCTCGATCAAAGAAGAAATTCAAGACTATTGAGAATTTAATTACACTTAATTCTTTTAGCCCCAATAAAACAAAATTGCATCTCCTATTTTAGATCTTGATCTGAGAACTTTATAGGGTTCAAATAACCATACATGATTTACGCAATGTATTCATCATCAGGGGATACTGGTATGTCGTCTGCAACTCCCCTAAACCAGTCATTGAAATTCGATGAAACTTTCACAGAGGCTTTATCACATGATGCCACACTGCACCTTTACATCAAATTTTGATCTGATATTTGGGGTTTCCCATAGCCAAACATGCATTTTACCATTCTATGTTTTGAGGGGGTACTGGTATGCTTTCTCTGACCCCTCCTACCCCAATAAATGGGATTTAATGAAACTTTGAGAGAACTTTAATTGCATGATGTCATAGTTCACTTTCTATTTTAGATTTTGAATTGACCAATTTTGAGGGTTTCCAATAACCATACAAATACTTTGCCATTCTTTGTCATAATTGGTATCAGTACACTTTCCGCAACTCCGCCTAAACAAATGAAGAGAATTTGATGAAACTTTTAGAGAATCTTTATCACATGATGGCATAGTGCCCTTTTTTACACTTCGATTGATGAATTTTTTTAGGTGTCCCATTGCCAAACATAAACTTAACCATGCATTATCTGAAGGGGGTAATGGTATACTATCCGCAACCCCTCTTAAAGTAATGGATGGATTTAATAGGGAACCGTTTAAACATGATTCCTTCGTGCACCTCCTGCTTTAGATTTTGATTTTACCATTTTGGGGGGTTTAACATATCAAAAATTAACTTTGTTTTTCAAGTATCCCATGTGGGGCGGGGGTATCATTTAGGTTAGCTATGATCACATTATTTATAGTTTCAAACTGCTGACAATTACTTCTGTGTATATGTTTTGAGTTATTTATTTCACTTTTATATTATTTGTTTACAAACTTTTTGATAAAATGGTTTTTAAAGAAATGACTTTCAATGGTTGTTTTAACAAGGTACAAAATGTCTTTTCATCGGACTATATTTTTCTCACAAATGTCAGTAGTCGTCAAAAAAATTATATATACCCATTAAATGAATGTAAATTAATATTTCTGTTTTTTACCTATTTTTGGGAATGAATTTTGCTTTGAAATCCCTGAAAGTGGAAATTTTCCTCATTTGAGAAAAAGGACGTAATTTATATTGCGAAGGGGTTATTGTTCTTGTTTTTTGCTTTTATTTCTATCATGATAAAACACCTGAGAGACAAAATTTATCATAATAAAAGCATTCATTTTCAAAATATTTTGAGATACGCTTTGAAACGTTAGAAATATACAAAAAAGTAACTTTTGAAAATTTGACCTTTGACCTTAGATTCTACACATTTGCACCATATTTCACGTTTACGACCAGTCAAAACCAAAGCGTCATATCATTTCCATCAAAATTAGGTATAATTTAGCCGTGTGTCATGCTGGTTAATTAAACTCCGAAAAAAAGGTAGATATTCACGACAGGTTGCTGCACTACTAAATATCCTGACGTAGAACAAAAATACTTATTTCTATAACAAATACCATGGACAAAATTATAGATGCTCCAGATTTATGGTGGATCTTTAAAATGCAATGAATAACAGAAATTATCTTATTGTAAGGGAATTTCTAAACGTTTGTCAAAATATTACAGAGTGTATTAGAAGAAAGAGTAGACAAACACATCAACGCAATACAAAATCCATTACAATGAGGTTTCCTAACTTCTTGCAGTATTAATCACCTCGGAAGTTGTATTAAATGATCCTGACAATAGCAGACATTTTTAGTAACCCTAGATGCATAAAAAGCTTTTGATATATAGCAAAATACCGAAGTTACTGTTAATTTATTTTCTACATATGCGCATTTCGACAACTTATGTCTCAGCAGTGCAGATCCAACCAAAACATTTGGAAATCAAACAAACAAACAAACAAAAAAAAAAAACGTGTAAAATCTGATAGGGAACAAATAACCAATAGGATCTAAATATGAAAGCCAAAATAAGCTAAGGACAGAGATATGCATGAGGGAGATAAACTAATGAAATTATCCACATTGAGATGTACCACTATTGGAGATGTGGACATACGTGGATATTGCTCTGAAATTCCATACATATATATATGCACATCAAAATAAGATGAGATGGAACGTTGACTTAAGTGTTAATTATCAAGTAAGACATACAATACACACAAGTGAAACAATAGGTTGCAAAACTTTCGACCGCCTTATATAAACGCTACAACAACAGCATCACCAGAAGTAGTTCAGATGACATCTATGTACATTTTTATCTCGAAGCCATGAAATGGCTGGAGAGATATTGATATGGCAAGAAAATCACGTGCCCCGCATGAGGCTTCAAGCCTATTAACAGCCCTTAAAGATGATCTTCGTGCTTCCAATAAAATATAGTGCGCAAGTTCCTTTCAAAATCGGATACATTTAGTATTAAAGTTATATTTCTTCATTTTCTTGAGTTGAATACAGTGTTGTTTTATTAAACTGAAAACAATATGCATGTTAATCAAATTACTCGTTTTTTACTCGTTGCTTATAGAAAATGAATGGCTGTCTTTATATCTGATGGGAAAACACGCCCATTGACCTTTATAAGATGTTTTTATTGGTTTAAAATGAAACATACGATAAACACGTCAGATGTGTATTCATTAAGGTCAAACATGTCCCCATTCATAGTTACAAAAAATCAATAACGAGGCGTTGTAGTGTGTATTCTTAAAATAGTGTAGTAAATGTTTCGTAGCATTCAAAATACAAACATCGCTATTTGTTCGTTCGAATTTTCGCACAAATTAATTATCAAGCGCAATTTGGCAAGTTACAGCGATTTTAAAGACTGAAAACTTCTTAAAAGGCTCTCGCTTTGCGGTCGCCTTTTAAGAAGTTTTTACGTCTTTAAAATCGCAATAAGTGGCCATATATAACAGCAATGAAATCACACAATCCGATTATTTTCACGTATTACGGACTATAACTTAATACATGCAGACGTATGATGACCACGAAGTTTTGCCACATGTAGAATTTCAGGGCTTCGAGATTCAGCTCCATCGGAGCTTTGATTGTACTTATAAGCAGTAACTCAGAAATGCAAGGAATCCTAGACATTGTTACGCAGCATAAAAGCAGAGACTAAGTCAAAATGAACCTTATACACAAGAGCACATATGTTATTATATGAAGAAGTTCTAGAGGAAGAGCCTATTAACATTCATCAATAGTCAGAAACGAGAAAAACAAGATTGTCAATAGTATGGATAGGAAAAACAACCATATAATTTATTGAACAGAATTGTAAGTTAGAAAATGGTTCCTTCCAATTACTGTTCACGACATCTAGAAACAAGAGCTACATATGACCTTGAAGTGATGACCCTGACAAATAGTAATGTTGAACAATTAGAACAAACGCAAAAGGGTCAACCAAACTGTTTTATATACAGCTGTATATGTACTACTTAGAGACTTTCAAATAAAAACATCGGCAAACGAATACCGAAGCAAGAACGAGGAAAGGGGAAATTCTAAATTGATGCTGGGAAATACATATAAGTACTCATCATGAGTAAAGACAGAATTCCAGTGCTGATATTGAATTGATAGAGAGATAACTACCCATAAAAGGTTTGGGCGATAGAATTTTATAACCCCGGGAAAGACAGGTACTTGGAAAATAGAACTTTGAACTACCTGCATCATATTTACAACATCTAGTAGGTAAAAAAATGGGAGTATACTAGTATCATCACAGAAGGAATATTGGTATAATGAATGCATAATATTCCACCACAAGTATACAGGACAAGTATGTAAGACAGAACAGTGTTGTTTTCTGATATAAGTCTAGTTCAATTTTGAAACTTCCGGGTACATAAATTGTACCCGAAAGTTGCATTCTGTATTAAAATGTATGATGTTTCAAGCATAAAACTGAACGTCATAATTCTAAAATATCATGTTTTGGAGGGAAACGTTTTCGAAATTCAATTCTACCGTGTAATCTCGGTGTCGCATGTCGAGACTTACAGGCCTTTAATCTTGTTGTCATCTTAGTAATGGACGAATTTGTATATATAAAATCACTACTTTTATCTGCATATATGTATGTATGAAACAACGGCAGTAGAATACTGAAGGAACAAGGAAAGTGGGCGTGATAATAATAAAGACATGGCAACAGAGAAAAAATATAGACAAAACAAGGACGTGAGACAGCTACAAGGCACGGAAATAAAAAGATGACATTTAGATTTAAGGCACTCATAGTGTAACCTCCATGAAAACCGTGAGTGACATTAGTTGCTCTGAAAGGATAAGCATATCCTGTCCCACTAACGACACCCATCCCAGATCTGTTTAGTAGCGGATTGGTTTAATGTCATTTTCTAACCCTTAGACAAAAATAAATAGAAATCCATGGTACACGTTACTTCTCTACCCCTCAACCAGTACCATGGTAAAAATGCTGAAAAGCATTGTGTAAACCTCTATAATAATCAAACATTTACATGGACAAATCATTGGCACAAACATCACTAACGAAGACAAAACTGAAACCTTACAGATTGACAACGCGAAAAACTAAAGAGAGTGACATCAGGTACTTCGAATTGAGTAATTCAAGGGGTGTTGGTGCACCCGCTGTAAATATGTTCATAATCTACGAACTTTTGAACTATATCTTCAAATTACCGGTAGTGATAATTATATGATACATGTGATCTTACACGAAATTCCGGAAAATACCTGACATTAGGTAGACCATTATACCATAATACAAAAGTGTATGGAGTTTTAACACCAACAAACAAGAATGTATTAAATGTATTTTTGGAATGTGCCTACTACTCTATAAGGAAATTCTATCAAAATCGGTCTATTAGCAGGGAAAATGACTAGGAGATATACCAATAATAATTGAAGTGTTGTTAGAAGAAAAAGAAACATTAAGGTAAAAGTAAAAGGTAAAAGTAAGCATAAAACCAAATTCAAACTACAACGAAAAGTGTGCCCAAATCCTTAACAATAAGAGTAACAACCAATGAAATTAGGAGAACACACATATAAAAAATATATTCCATAACTTTATTACACACTAGAAATAAGCGGTGTTTGTGAATACTATAATGAACGAGATAATCATCAACGCTTCTAATAAATAAAGGGATGTAAAGTAAATGTACATGGGACAAAATCCTATAAAAAGATGGTAAGATTAAGCCAATGGAGCAACGCTTTCATTGCTGATCTTCATCTTGAAGTCACCCTGAGGTCTTCACCAAAGAGCAGACACTCCTACCTAATTGTAAGTCCAAAATGGCCCTTGCATCGATTTGAGGGGAACGTTGAAAAACGCAGTTTCCGTGTATCCTTTTTGTCATGAATGCGGAGTCGTCAACAACCATAAAATTTCGGGGGAAGTAATCTTACAAACGCTGTCATCTGTTGCCCGACAAAAAGACCAATAGACAACCAAACACATAAACGATCACAGGGAACTCATCCAATTGCATGATTGCAAGGAAACTTGGCAAGTAAAATCGGCAGATGTGGGCAGTATATATATATACAGATGGCCAAAAAAGTGTTTCATTTCCAAAAAAAAACAAGAAAGCAAAATATTGAATTTTTGATAGCGCATTCTGTATCTGTATCTGTAAGAAAACGTCTCAGGATCCCCAGTGGGCTTTGATGAGACGACAGTGAGCGCCACTTAGTCGCGTGTAGCTGCTAGTGCAGACTTTAAGCCTTCCGCGGAACAGAGAGTTTTTGTATTGATCAGTTTTTGCTGGTGGTATGACCACTTCTTTTGTGTTATTTCGTACTTGATTGTCAGTGATGGTGTGTGTTTCGTGGTCTTTATATTGTCTAGCTCAAATTGTCTTTTGGTTTTTGTGTTGATATACTCCTCAGTTGGTATAACTGGTATCTGTTCCTCAGCCATTTTGTAGAAAAAATATCAGACGTTGTTGTTGTCTTCTAGACTGAAGTAGGTAATTCAGTTCTTGTAACATTTTAGTGGTGCAGCCATCTTCTCTTGACTTATAATCTTTGGTGATAAACTTGGTTATATGAGAAATACTCACATGAACAAGTACACCGTAACTGACAAAATAAAAAAGGGCATACACCTCAAGCACGGAGAATCTTTTTACGGATTCCACACTGCGCGAGAAACAAACTCCACCGTAAATGAACAAATAAAGGAATCTGGAGTAAATGTCATTCTAGAATGACAGAATTTACACACTTACTGATCATGGTCGACTTCAATTACCCAAATTAGACGGGTCAAACAAGAACAGTAATGATTGCAAAGAATGCCAAGCGTTTATTGAAAGCCAAAGAGACAGTTTCTTATACCAACAGATACATGGATACACCTGAAAAAGATAAGATGTGAGCCCAGTACTAAAGACTTAAGACGGTTTCCATTGGAAATACAAACAAATACCGAAGTTGCACTGGCAGTAACATGACAAATTTTGTTTTCAAAAATCTGTTAGTATTTTGGAATCAGAAACATACAATCTTCAAAATAAAGTTTGATTTTTAATTTATGACAATGATTTTAGAATAATGAATTACATTAAAAAAACACTAGAACATATTTAATAAGAGGAGATTACTCCTTGATTTGTTCAAAATTTAGTTGCTCTGTTCGCTGGTCAATTTAAAATTGAAAATAAATATGATTTCAAATAAATGTTCTTTTTTGTTAGAGAACTGAAAAAGGAGTAAATTAAGCGGGAAAAATTGGTGGGTTGCTGATGTCGTTTTTGAGATATAAGTGATAAAAAATTTGTCGGGAAACTGAACTCCCCTTAACTTTTCATAGGTTTAATGTAAGCAATATTTATCTATGAACAAATGTGACAAAATAAATTGGATCTAATGAAATTTTGTCAGAATGCTGCTCAAGATGTACAAAATGAAATTATCAAACACAATATGGGAGTTATGAGCAAAATGATGCTTTTGAGTGGCTAAAACAAGATAAGTCCGAAAATCTGACAAAAATACCAAAACGTGAGCATCCTTAAGGAATTAAATATATTTTGAGCCATCCATGGCAGATATGGAAAATTGCCTTTTTGTTTGGACATTTGTGTAATTTCAGCAGTAGAATAGAACCAAAAATTTTGTGGGATTAAGATAGATAGACACTGTTGCGCTGCGCAAAAATAAAGAGTCGGGTACAGGGTAGGTTTGATTTTCGGGCCGGAACAGTAATTTGACGGCTTTTCCATTGTGACTTCACAATTGAATGACAAATGTGAAACGTCATATTTCGTTTACTTTGCCGCGAATTAACTCCCTTTTCCCGAAAATAATGTTTCATCCGGAAACTTTGTAAAATATCTCCGTTAAACGCATGGTGACATATTCATTTTTTAATTGTAACCAATAAATTACATCATAAACTATCTGTTCACAAAAATACATCAAATTCTCATGGATAAAAAGTTCATTTCTATTAAACTAAAAATTGCCTTTCCATATTTTCCCCTTGCATTCTTTGTAAACTTCGGTGAAAAAATTGCTAAAAATGAGCAAACTTTGATCTTAATTCTAGAAAAAACAAGCATGGTGACCCATACTTTTTATTGTATATTTTAACTAAGTAGGATTGATTCTTCAATTGTGCCGACTTACAGCAAATTCTCATGGATATGAATATTACTGTCTATCTACCTTAAATTTACCATGTGCACGCCTGAGAAACTCGATGTTCTCAACCAAAAACCCGTCGTCCGGAAATCTGTGATTTACACTTAAAAAGTGCAGTTCGAAAAATCAAAGAATGTCACTCCATATAAATTTACAAAATAAGTTTTAATAAATCAAAAACCCTTTTCTGTTTTCGAATAACAATGGTGAATTAGTTTTTTTCTTTATGTCCGGATTTTAGAATGGCCCCGAAGCGGCTGACTACAGTAAACACGATTTATGTCTTAAGACGCAGACTTTTATATGGTTTGATCTTTGACTAGTTTAACATGGAATGACATTCCTCGATTTTTGAAAACATGTATTAATTAACTTCCTGGTAGTGAAATTCAGTTGAGACCATCGAGTTTCCCAGGCGTGATGTGGCAGCCATATGGTACGATCTACCCGATTTCTTCATGGACATCCTTTTAATATTTACTAAAACAGACGGCATGGTTGATATTGTTGAACATGAAAGCTTAATAGCACATAGTGATCACTGTGTCTTAATTTTCAAATACGACTGCTATGGGGTAGAAGCAAGGACAGCGCAAAGATTGAACTGCTATGAAGAAATTGATACAGAAATGGCAAAGGAAATAGATTTTGGCTGGAAGAATATGCTTGCTGGACCCTGGTGTGCAATTGCATATGTTTCTTACAAAATCGGACAAATAAAAGGATCAAAGGAGAAATGCATACCAGAATGCAATACTTCAGACGGGACTTTAAAAGTATCATAATTACTTATCTCTGAACCAGAAAACAATAAAGGAAATTTTAGCATTTAGCATAGATGTGGGCCATATTCAAAAAGAACTGAGATCCTAGAAAATACAGATAATTTGTAAAATTAAGGAATAAGGTCGAATATATTGTTAGAAAATCAAATCTAAATATGGAAAGGGGTATCAGAAAGGGCGACGACGAGGAATCCAAAGAAATGCCGGCAATGTGAAAATTCTTAAAAGAAAGACAAAGTCAAAAAGGTAGAACTTAGGATCTGATGGTTGTCAAAGTATTCCATGATGGTGCTATGTGCGATGTGTTCCAGAAGTTTGCAGCTGATGGAAGTCGGTGATACTGGTCTATAATTGGAGGTTCGGTGTTTCTCTCCCATTTTATAAACTGGTACAATGTTTGCAACTCTCCAGTCTTCAGGTATAGTTCTGCAACTGATTCTTTCAGTATATACGCAGGAATATCATCTGGTCCTGTGGCTTTATATGGTCTAAGTCTACGAAGTAGTTTGCATACTCCAGTGTTATTAACTACAATGTTGTCTATTAGTGGAAACGGGCTTATACCCATGTCTTGCATGTTCTGTATGTTTTCTCTCGTGTAGACTGATTGAAACTAGTGGTTAAGGATGGCGGCTTTTGATGCTGCATCACTGTGGAGTAGTCTATCCTTGTCTTTCAAGGCTTTAAATGCCAGATGTTTCTTGTTTCCTGCTCTTGGTGTAGGATCTTTGACTGTTGCTTGTAGTTTGAACTAATACTGTCTTCAATATATTTCCACGGGCCGTCCTTTGTTCTCGTTGCAGTTTTGCTTTAAAGAATTTGTATCGTTTCTAATCTTTTTTGGTTCTTGGTTCTTTTAGCCTTTGTGTAGGCACGTTGTTTGCTGTTTGATTGTTTTCTGAGTTCTATATTCATCCAGGGGTGGCTGTATTTCTCCTTGTTGTTTTAGCTGGTACGTGTTATCAATTGCATTTCTAATAATACTCTTGGAGGTGTTCCACATGTAATTGATGTTTGAGAAATTAGTATGATGGAATTCCTCAAAGATGTCAATGAAGTGTTTCTTTATATCTTTCATATTGGTCCTTTTCAAAGATTGATGGTTCTTCTGTTGGGTTTTGATCTGAAATTTTTGGTTGCAAGATCTAATAACACAATACCGTGGTCACTGTCGGGAGTGTCTTGCACCTCTGTAGATGTCCTGGATGTGATGTAAATAATAGTTCCAGTGTATTTTCTCCTTTAGTTGGAATATCCACCAGTTGCTGGATGCTCAGATCAGCTGACATTTTGATGAATGAGGAGTTTACATGGGCAGGTACTTTATTGCCGTGTGTGTTGTACGATGAGCAATTGATGTCTGGCGGGTTGAAATCTCCCAGCAGGAATGTGTTGTTCTTATTTTTCTCTCTGAGGTTCTTTATTTCTGATATTGCTGTCTGTTTATATTCTGAGTCTTGTCTGTTTGGTGGTCTGTAGAAGCAACTGATTTGATTCGATTTCCTGGGTCCTATCATAATTTTTCCTGAGATCAACTCCATTTTTTCACTGCAGAAAACTCTGGGTTAGGCCAATGTCATGACGTGCTTCAATGATCACCCCACCATGTGGGTCTTCTCTCCTGTCTCTACGGATTATACTAAAACAAAGATCTCCTTGCTATTGATCTTGTCAGAAAGCCAGCTTTCTGTTCCGAGTATGACACCAGGTTTCGTAGAGTCTTATAAAGCCTGTAGATCGTTGCGTTTGTTTTTGATACTCTGGAAGTTAATAACAAAAATCCGGAGTGATGTCTGTTGATAAAGACTTACGTTGTCCTGTTTGATTTAGGTGATGCTGCTGCTTGTGGATGACAAGGGCTAGATATCAGAGAATCTGACGCGCTAGCACAACTCGGATTACATGACAAAATTGGGTATGTATTGCTATCTGCAGAGTCAATCAGATCGTACAGGACAGTTGTATAATTACAGGTGTTGCATACTACGCAGTTCCAGGATACTGATGTATTTGCTAGGTGTTGGTATTCTAGAGTGTGGATTCCAGTGCATGCTGCATGATACCATTTGTCGCATTCATCGCATGTAAGGGGCTTTTGTCCCCGGTTACAGGATTTGCTACTAATTGCACAAGCATATTTTGACGGACGTGGTTCAGGGTTCTGTTCAACTCCAGCCAATATAAGTAGAGGGTACAGGAAATACGTGGCATCACTGACTGGGCTGCAATTTGAGTTCTTTTCTACAAATACATATAAACTTTATTTTTACTAAATCCCGAAACTCCGAACTACAAAGGAACTCAAAGACTGATGAAATTCCGAATACCGGAACATTTTATTCCTGAAATCCCGGGCTCAATTCGTGGAAATTCCGAATTCCCGACCTTAAAACACCCAGTCCCGGCATCCCCCCCCAAAAAAAAAAATCCGACCACGAAGGGGGACCGGGGTCACTTTCTATACATATACAAACGTGCCGCTGGAATGGGTCTATTTTTGCAGTTGTCAACTATATCAATATTTAAATGGGTCGTAATTTTTAACATCATCGTAAATGAATCACAAATGACCAGAATCCCTACTGGTTGCAGAGATCAATTATATATCATCATTCGATGTTTAAGTAATTCCCTGTGAAATAAATGATTTTCTTACACAGTTTTACTGTACATGGATAGATTCATTCTCTGAATGGGTCGGTATTTTGCTCAGGGCACGGTGTTTTGAAAATGTCAGCGGCAGGTCTGTACCGGGCCAATTTCACCTGAAGTGACTCCCCGTGGATCCGACCCCCCCTCCTTAAACGTAGAACCAACTACCAACTAGAAAACACGAGGGGACTTTATAAACATAAGTGGATGATATAAATCGGATAATGGTTTTTATGAAATAAAAACGATACGCTAGGCTATGGAATAGCCTTGGATAGAAAATTGCGTGTTTGATTGACAAGGGTGTGGTGGCTCATGATGTATTAATACTTGAAGTAAGCCTTTCTCGGTACTTCTATGTTTTTTGCGTTTTTGTTTTTGCGTTCTCCTAGGGTAGCTCTTTATTCTTCCGTAAAAAACGCAATTCTATCTCTTTCCACCTTTCGTTCTCCATTGCCTGAATACCCGGGCCTAAGCATCTCCACAAACTACAATCACGCTTTGTTAAACACAATTGAAAAGTTTTTTTACATTATTCGTATATTATTGATTATTGTGCAATACCTCATCTTTATTTATTAACTTCTGGTTTAAATTTATACATTACTGTTCTTATTCTTTTTATCATATCTATATTTATAAATCTGTCTAAGCGATATTGCAATACCAATCCCATCATCCTCTACAAACCTGTTCCCAGTACCACTTATATTAAATGTTTATAATACTTTTCAACTTCCACAAGGAAACAGAAAAATTAAACCCCTCCCCGTTTTATTTGGACGAAACTGGACGCCATTTTGTTTTTCGAGAATCTGAAATTCCTATTGGTCAATAGTCTTCTGCGCATGCGTTCTCCTCACTGCGCAAGCGTACTCCTCACTTCCCCCCAAGAACTATCTATATAGCTAGGCTATTCCATGGCCTAGCTAATAAGATTTAAGAGGCTGTCCATAAAGAAATCAGGCAGATCCTATATTGTAGACCGGAAACTAATTTCACTTTATACACACTTTTTGTAGTTGTACTTCTACATTAGACACGAGGAGGAATGTAGATATAACATATCCTAGACAATCGTCCCTTGGTGTCTATTGTAGATTTTTTTTTGAATTGTGGTCTTTCTATATCAGACACGAGGAGGAATGTGGTTGCTCTTATGAAGCAACACACATATCCTTGAGCACCGTCCCTTGGTGTCTTTTGTAGATTTACAACTTGTTGATATTGATATTATTGTTATTTATGATGCGTGCGTATGTACTTACAAATATTTAAAAAAATCTGATAATGTGTTTATACCACCTCCCTCGTCTGGATTACAGGCATACATATATAAAATTTATATATATTACCCACTGTTAACTTGTTGTTACATTAATTTTGTTGTATTGTTGTGTCTAAATTATGAACGTTATATTTGTAATTGCCCCTTGATTGGAATAAATGTATCTTATATTATGACTGGCAAAGTGGCAAAATTGATCCGACTGATTTTTTTTTCCATTCGAAGATCTTCGAAAGCTGAACCTATACGAGACCTATACAAATGTCTAAACAAAGAGACATTTTTCCATATCTACCATATGATATTTAAATTCCTTAACAAAGTCACTAGATTGTGTAAAAAATCAAATACTCTAATTCTTTCTTTGCCGTAAATTAAAAACCGAACTCAGTTTTGGAGATACTTAATTAATAGGTGTTTCTGCTTTCAAAATGGTTATAGATTCAAAAAAATTAAAAAAAAAAAACGAAATTTGTCATGTGCAGGTGTAAGCGTACTTTCTTCCCGGCTTGCAGAATTCCCGGGTATATAAACAATCTATTGTATTTCTACATTGATGTTTATTCCATCATGGTCCATTGTGATTGGTCAATTAGATGTTGTGGGGGGGGGGTGGTGCACGGAAAGCGATTTCAGCCCATGGCCTACTAGTGCATTTTATCCAAAAGGAAGGAATACGCTGCCGGAATGAATCCCACTGCGTGACTTTTCAATGGAAATTCTCTTAGATACATTGACAGATAGATAGATAGATAGATAGATAGATAGATAGATAGATTTTATTTACAAATAACAAATAACATAAGCACTCAAGTCCTTTTGAACCGACATTACATACAAACATACAATACACAAAGATATACATGAAAAACATATGCATGCATTACACACAAAAACTACCACAACGCTACAAGCACTACATAATAAGACACATAATAAATACACATGCACAAAATGTCAGGCAAATTAAAGCATATGAAGCATGCAGGCACTAAAAGCACTAAAAATACTAAAAACAAAAGCACAATATTGGACACAGCAAAAACATTTATATAAAAGCAGTGGAGCATCTACATGTAATAGTATATAAATGAAACAGAATTATAAATTTGGTATGCTGCACCAGATTGACGGTTCGGTTCTCACTTACTTTAACTATAATTTTGACATGCCAAACAGGTATTCTTTTCTATTGAGTTTTGAATTGATTAAAGTTTGTGATTGTTCTATAAGATTCGGGGAGTGAATTGCAGCATATTTAAAAGACATCTTACCATATTTTGAAGTATTGACTCTAGTGATCTGTAAAATATTGGAATAACGAAAATTATTCTGTATTAAATCGCTCAAAACAGGTGGAGATTAGTTGTGCAAAATTTTAAAAGTTTCAATAGCCATTGTTCTAGTTCTTTTTATGTGCATTGTTGGTATTTTAGCTCTTTCTAATAAAGTTTCATAATTTGTATTATAGTCAAAATATACAAATATAAGAGCTCTCTCTCTTGTATTTTTTCAATTTTGTTTGTATTTGACTCAGAGCAAAATGCCAAGATAAAGGACAAAAATTGAAATTTGATTGAACAAAAGTGTAAAAGATAGTTAACCTGTTCAATTTACTAAGATTTTTACCGATTCTTTTGAGAATATTCAATTATTGAACTGCTTTCTTACAGAGGTTTTTAATATGAAAATCAAAATTTAATTGAAAATCAATATCAACCCCCAAAAGTTTAACTATATCCTCAGAGCTAATTTTTGCTGTACCAATATCAAAAAACAGGAGCTCTTTTGTGAGTTTTATTACCTACGGCTATTGCTTTATAAACTTTTTAGGATTAGCTTGCATACAATTAGAATTAAACCAACTTATCAAAATATTACTTTCTGACTGCAAAACACTTATTATTTGACTGAAATCTGGAGAATGAAAAGATAGCGTATTGTCATCTGCATAATTATATAAATCCCTTTTTGTATGAAGTAAAAAATGTCATTTATGAATACATTAAACAGAAGTGGACCTAAAATTGAGCCTTGAGGCGCCCCCTTTTTAATTTCTGCCCAGCTACTAACACAATTACCAATTTTTATTAGTTGTTTCCAATTCGACAGATATGAGTATAAAGGTCACTAGCATTTTTCTTTAAACCATATGCTGAAAGCTTACAAATGAGAATATCGTTGGGCAAGCAGTCAAAGGCTGTCTGTTTCCAGTCTTCCAGTAATCTTAATAGTGTTTTTTGGCAACCATGGCCTTTCCGAAATGCACAAAGACAGTTATCAAAAACATTGTCAAAATATATTGTCATCTCCTTCCTCCGGGATATTACCAGCAAGAATACGAGCAATGAATGGATACGTTTTGGCATAATTAAATTTAGATTTTTCCAAATTATTTATATCTCCCATGATTCCATCCAAATACAAGATACTGTGAAAGTTGTTCAGATAAAAAGCCGATAATACCTTTCAAAAATTTTTGACGGAATTGGAAGAATACTTACTAGTCTATAGTTACTTTTTTGAAACGGGTCATTTTTCTTAAACAGTGGTGTAACTTGAGCCTCTTTTAGACGATTTGGAAAACAAAAGTTTCAATTGTAAAATTTACAAGATTAGTGATAGATGGTACCATTGATGCTTTACCTAGATTTTCATCAACTTTACAGACACTTTATCAACACCAGTAGCTTTTTCACATTAAACTTGTCAATGATTTTAGTGACAACACTCTCTTCTGTAGGAACTAATTGGAAGTTGTCCTTGGCCTTTTTCATTTATTTTTTGAAGGCTTGGGTGGTTATTTTCATCGAAAATATAATCCTTGCCAATTTCTTTGGCTACGTTAACAAAAAATGTATTGAAAATTTCCGAAATCTCCTCATTTTTTGTTATCATTTTATCATCATCTTTTAAAATAATTTTTGACTGAGAGCCAGTATTCTTTTTAGAACGTTTTCAAAAAAAAAAAAACATCAGGTTTACAACCCCCAAGACATCTTTCATGAAAATACTTATTTTCTAATTGTCTAGTTTTTAATTTACTAACCAGATTTCTCTTTTTTCGATATCTTTCCCAATTTTTGGAGTAGAGTCAGTCCTGTCAAGTTTTAAAAGTTGCATGGCCTCGCGTGAGATTTGCCTTAAAGATCAAAGGAATTTGCCGCAAATTTGCATAAGGTTTGCGTGACACTTGACAATCTGTAAAGTCGGCATCTAGTCAACTTTACCGGGTGAAGCTGAGAAGGCGATTTCAAAAATTTGGCGGGAAACAAGACCAAATTACTTATCTTTGCGCAAAAATGATTCTTTACGATTCAAACCACAGATCGGGACATATTTTCAATGAAATGGTCGAATTTCTCATGTGCCATAGCTGATACTGTAAAAATATTGTTACGGGGTCGGTAATTCTATAAAATATTGCTTTTACTATAGATAATCAAATAGTTCTTGATTTTGATACGTTTTATTTGATTGGAGCTTATTTGCAAGAAATGGGAGAATTGGGATTTACGACCAATCAAAAGTAGTTTTACAACATGCTGCGACTCAATTCTGCCGGCAAACCTTTTCCTCGCCATCTTGGATTACGACGCTCCCCACATGGGATTGGGTGACCGGCCGAAATTCAAAGAAATATCTAGACAAACATAATTAATTTAAAGATATACGGTCCAGATATTTTGAAATGGACCTGTTGAATATTTTAGAAAAGACTATTTCGTCAGGTGACCACTCTTTGCACTTTGTTCATTCATTGACTTTGTTCCTCATCGTGCTGACTTTGCGGGAAAATGACAATTTATGCACCACCTTTGTATCTTGTTTTGTAATAGCTAACTAGCTTGTCATCTTCACATGTGGGTAATGTGCATCACATATTGGCATGATCCTTTTCCAGCCCTCTCGCCACGCATGAAAAATGCCCGTTCCATGCCATGAATTGTGACTTTGAGAAACGTGTTGGTCGGAAATAAACTCAACATGCAGATTTCATTTCTGTTAAAGATTGACGACCTGATTTTGAAAGATGTCGAGATCAATAAAAAATGAAACAAGATGTATCGCGGATCACTTGAACTTGGCGACCACAATACTGGAATACTAGTATTGTCCACAATACTGGAATAAAAATTTTATTCCAGTATTGTATACCAGTATTGTACTAGTATTGTGGTCGCCAAGTTCATAGTTTATACAAGTGNTTTTTGATATTGCCTGCCTCCGAATCCCTTATCAACCATGTATAATTCTATTCGGGAAATTTTTATCAAGTACCCCCACCTCGTTCCGGATAAAATAACGTTTGAGGTTGGAAACGTACAATATCAGCGATTGTGATATCAAAGGAGGACATATTTTCCTTCAAGAATCCGTAAAAATATTGCATTGGACTTTCCTGGTATGGAAGTTACAGCTCCTTCTTTCCGATTGTCGCTTCGAGATGCCTTCGTTTACGCCATTTTTGTTTCTTGCAATATAATTAAAGTTTTAAACCAGAAAAAATATGTTAAACCATAAGGGACCGACCATTTAACTTGAAGGGGGGGCTATGGTTTTTTTCTAAAAAAATATTTTGGATCTGATTTTATGTGAAAAAAATATTTTGGCTGCCAAAATGATGAAAAAAAATTTTCTGAATGAGGCTTTCTGCCCAAAAAAATAATGTTAATTTTGAAAAAAAAATATTTTGTTGATACGCGTGCAAAAAATAAATAATCTGTTTCGCGCGAAGCGCGAAAAAAATTTCTGTCCAGAAAANAAGTGTGTATTGTTCATGTTGTTATAAGATAGAAAATAAAACATCAAAACATGTTATATTTTATTCATTTCACAATGTTCTGACAATATCCAAACGTGACATAATATCAATTATAGAATATGACCTAAAAACATAAAACGTTGTATTAAAATTATATTGGACATAGCACATTATTGTTATAAAAACATAGTAGGTTCCTTCAATCAACGAGGTAATCATTCAATTGTTATTTCTGTAATTAGCAATATAATCTTTATCAATACATGTCAATACATGTCATAATTACACCTGGAATTCACAATACACATACAGAAACTCATAAACTTTGCACAAAATAATTACTTCGTATACATTTATATAACAATTCATAAATATATTATTCAAAAACACAATACAAAAAATTTCAAATTTTTCAACAATACTGGAATAAAATTTTTATTCCAGTATTGTGAACAATACTAGTATTCCAGTATTGTGGTCGCCAAGTTCAAGTGATCCTGTATCGCTAACACATGCAGAACCATCATTTGATTGTATTCCAAATGATTTTTCTGTTTTGGTCGCTGGGACCCCAAACCTTGTAAACTGCTGTTTTGTGATTAACTTGCACTGTGTTAGCGCTGAAGGTCGCCACTCTCAGCAAGGGCGAATGATTGTTCCATGCAGTGATTAAAAAACTCGCTCTAATCGCCACTTTGGTGAAAGAGAAAAAAAATCAATATACTCGAAGATATGAATAGAAAACTTCCTTCCAAAAAACGTTCTTATGACCAGATCAGAAGATGAAAATAAAACTTTAATTGAAACCAATGACGGTTATTTCGTCATCCATTTTCCGGAATAGATAATGCAAAGTTGTACAGTTCCGGTTGTTTATGTCTGTGTCCGTCTCTTTCTTTTTATTATCTTACTTTTTGTTTACCTGATTCATGGCGGACATGAAAACTCAGCTGTGACTTCTTGCGATATAATTAAAGTTTTAAACCAGAAAAAATATGTTAAACCATAATGCAATGTGAAAATTCAATTGTGAGTGTGGTTACATGTAAATATATATGTTATAGGAGAGCACGGTTCTTATCTTCAAAGTGACTTTGCCACTTCACGAATATTGAACAGGTTGGGGATTATCCTCAAGTTTGGGTATTATACCCATTTTCGGGTATAACCCCTAAAAACAGGTATCAACTAACAATGTAAACATTTGTCAAACAATCAGTTGACTATAGTGAATGCCTGAAGGCCAATCAAGTGTGAGCTAACCATGACTGAGTACGAGCTCACTTCCATTGTATATTTTTTGGCATCACTTAAGATATCAAAAGGGTCAATTATTTCTTTTATGACTGGGATTGGTTGGTCAGAAGATCAGATTGGAATACAAAAGAATTCTAAGTCATCTATAGGGGAAAAAAGTTGACAATAATTTTATCTTTTTGAAAAGGAAAGTTATTCTTTGGATGTCGGTTGATGTGAATATTTATTACAGAATATGCCCTTTTGTAGTTTTGATACTTAATTATCTAATAAACAGCTGAAACCCTTGAAATCAAGGACCAACCTATACCCCATTTTTAGGTATTATACCCATAATCAGGTAAAATACCCATATCTGAGGATTGTCCCCAACCTGTTGAACCCGAGAGTGAGACCTGGCGGACCTATTTCAATTTTTACTCCGGCTGGCGCGGGTGAATTAAAGAATCAATCGATTACCTCAATCAATCTATTTGCGATTGAAATCAGTTTCTACAACTTTAGCAGGCTTTCTCTCACAAATAATTTGAATGTATGACTAGAATCAAGGATTTGTACAAATCCTTGCTAGAATTAAAAAATTGACAGCATCCCTACGATGTTAAGGACTTATATACTTTGAAATATTTATTCATTTTTTAAAACAAAAATGCTCTCTTTTTTGTGGCGAATCAAACTTCAGTGTGGCTAATTATAATTAGCACCAATTAGCCACTTTGGCTAAAGGAAATTTTGGCCTACTGCTAACACAGTTACATTTCCTTCCAAATTCACAAAACAAATTGAGGTTTGCCAATTTAAAATGAAGTGCAAAATACTGTTATTGTCTGAATTGAAGTTGTTAATGGTGGTAATAACAAAATTATAAAATAGAGTTGTCATGAGCTGAAGCTCATGAGACAGAGAGACAGGTGGTAACCACCGGAAAAATTGTAAACTGCAATTGGGTCCTGGCTTGGAAGAAATGGTGGGTTAAACCCATTTTATGGCATGCCTAACCCTCCCTTCCATTACGGTAGTTGCTGGTAGCAACTCGAAAGTAATTGCTATTTGAAGGTCCCAGACAGTTAAAAGAAAGGATAATCCTAGTACATTTGTACTACATGTAAGTAAATGTAAAAGTTATACAGAGATATGCAGTAAGTTTATACCGACTTCCAGTTGTCCAATTATGGAAAGTGTCAGGATACATGTACTAGTACACTGTATAAGAGTCTGTGTTAGCGGTAAGCCAAAATTTCCTTTAGCCAAAGTGGCTAATTGGTGCAAATTATAATTAGCCACACTGAAGTTTCATTAGCCACAAAAAAGAGAACATTTTTGCTTTGAAAAATGCAAAAAATAAAATTATTTCAAAGTATTTCCTCAACATCGTAGGGATGCTGTCAATTTCGTCATACATTCAAATTATTTGTGAGAGGAAGCCTACTGAAGTTGTAGAAATTAATTTCAATAACAAAAAGGTTGATTGAGCTGATGGATTGATTCTTCAGTTCACCTGCGCTAGCCAGAGTGAATGAGGTCTGGCAGGTCTCACTCTAGGGTTCAATTCGTGAAGTGGCAAAGTCACTGATGATAAGAATCATGCTCTCCTGTAACATGTTAAAAAAATGGATAACAGGAAACACCTACAATGGCTGAAAACTGTAATTACATGCAACAATCTGCAATATATTTTAACACACTCGCGATTGAATTTTCACTGGTTTAAAGCTTTTATTATTGCATGATTGCATCGCTGAGTTTTCATGTCCGCCATGAATCAGGTAAACAAAAGTACGATAATAAAAAGAAAGAAAGATGGAAACGGACATGAAAAACCGGAACTGTACTACTTCAACGTTATCTATTCCAGGGCTCACCACACTTCAAAAGAACAGGGAGACTTGAAGTCTCCCTGAGGGTAGAAATAGGGAGACTTCAGGTCATGACAGGGAGACTTGTTTGCGCGTATCCGCAACAATAAATTTTCAAGACTTTTGTATTTGATTTTCATATACACTTACATTGTATTCAACAATGGCAATAAAACAGTTTTAATCATTAAAATACCATTGATATTTCAACATCTACAATGTAGATTTTATATAAAAAAAATATTATGATTTTAGCTACATATGAATTTTATGTTTATGGTTGGAGGTGCTCCTGCATTTAGGTTAGATTTACATGACATAAATTTTCTTTTATTTATCCTCTTTAGTAAATGGGTAGTTTATCACTCAGTTGCTCAAGATACAGTTTCTAATCTGCTTCATTCTTTTTTGCATGGTTCTCCAAATATTAGATGGATATAAATAGATTGTTTACGTTTGTGGACATTTTTTATATACACCACTTCCGGTTTGAACTGTAGTTGAAACGTAAATATTTAGGACAATTTTCCAATAATTTTTTTTAATAAATGTATACTTCAAAGTCAATAAGTCTTGATTTTAATACCATGAGATGATGTAAACAATCTTTGAGCTTTGCAAACACAGGAATAAGCATTAGAAATCTTATCAATTTACTTCCTTGTTACCGGAAATAGAAAGGGTTATAATTAGAAGTGTCAAAATCATGAAAATGTTCAGGCGACTTGAAATCGCTTTTGGGGACAACTTTAGGCGACTTGAGGCACAACAGGGCGACTAAATCGCCCTAATCGCCCAGTTTGGTGAGCCCTGCTATTCCGGAAAACAGATGCCGAAATACCCGTCATTGGTTTCAATTTAAGTTTTATTTTCATCTTCTGATCTGGTCATAAGAACGTTTTTTGGAAGGAAGTTTTCTATTCATATCATATATGATACCGTATATTGATTTTTCTCATTCGCCAAAGTGGCGATAAGACAGAGTTTTTTAATCACCACATGGAACAATCAATCGCCCCTGGCGAGTGTGGCGACCTTTAGCACTAACACAGAGAGTGAATTTACCTTTGAAATAAGATGCATGACCATAGGAAATAAACTTTGTTTATCATATGATTTGATCTAATATTAGTCCGCATTTGCTGAAGATGTCAATTATCATCATTTTTATGAAGGAAAATATTCCAATCAAGTTAATTCAACTAGTGATACAAAATACAATCTGTCCGCTATCAAGTCCATCTGAGGTCGGCAACCAGTTCCCAGTGTGGCAGTATTTTTGGAGAAAACACAGTTGTTAAAAAAAAATGGAAATGCATGCATTAGGACAATCTCTCTCATTCGAAACCAGCGGTTTTTAAAAAGAGTATTGTAAAAGCTGTTTTGCAGTGATTTCATTTAAAAATTTCTCCATTAAAGAAAGAAATTCATCAAACTCTACTGTTTCAGAGTATGGATTATTTGTTCACAATGTACATATTTTACAATTTTACTTATATGTGTTTTCAACAACAAAAAATTAAGCCAAATTATAAAACTTGTGTGTAACAGACAGATCCTATATTTTTATGCCCCGCCACGAAGTGGAAGGGGCATATAGATTTACCCTTGTCCGTTTGTCCCGATGTTAAGTTTTGCATTTAGGTCCATATATTGGCAACCTCTTGTGGTATTTTGATAATTCTACATCAGTACATGCACCTTCAGGGATGAACATTTGAAATATTGGCAAGGTGGCCAGCTGGGCCCCTAGCAAACAGAATTCAGTAGCCCAGCCAAAAGTATACTAGCCCAGTACTGCATTGTCAACCGAAATTGCAGGATATTTCAGTAGCCACCTGGGCTACTGGTTTTAAAAGTTTAGTAGCCCAGGTCAATTTTTAGGGGCCTTGGGCTACTGGGCCCCTGGAAATTTGCATCCCTGCACCTTGATTAGTACTAACAGATTCACCAACAATTAGGGATCCATGACCTACATTTTACGCTTGATTGACTTTGGTTTAATTTTGCGTTAAAGTCCATTTCTGAACAACTACGCATTATAACAATATGATGTTTCATCAAATTAATTGCCTTGATGAGTACTACCCAAAACATTAAGAGTTAGGTGGCTTTGACCTATATTTTACGCTTGAATGACTTTGGTTGAAGTCCATATCTCAATAACTACGCATTATAACAATGTGATGTTTCATCAAATTAATTGCCTTGATGAGTACTACCCAAAACATTAACAGTTAGGTGGCTTTGACCTATATTTTATGCTTGAGTGACTTTTGTTAAATTTTGCTTAAAAGTCCATTTCTCAACAACTACACATTATACCAGAATGATGATTCATTAAATTGGTGGCTTTGATGAGTACTACCCAAATCATTGATAATTAGGTTACTTTGACCTATATTTTATGCTTGAGTGACTTTTGTTAAATTTTGCGTTTAAGTCTGTTTCTTGTCGACTTAACATGCTATCCCAATGTTGTTGCATCAAAATAAATCAACTTGATAAGTACTATCCAAATCAAGGCCAATTTGACCTACTTTTTTTTACTTTAGTGACTTTTGGTTTATTTTCTTCTTGAATGACTTTGTTAAATTTTTGCATTAGGCCCATTTCAAACAGCTAGATGTTTAATTGATGAATACTACATAATTCATGGATAATTTTATAACTTGACCAATATTTAATGTTTAAAAGCCTGTAGTATGGTATTTTTTTTACTTTCCATTATTCAACAAAAGTTTATTGAACAATCATCTGTAAAGGTAATTCCTCATGATTCAGCGGGACTAATTTTTATGCCCGATTGACTTGGACTATCTGTAATGAAAAATTTGTTGGCGGGGCATCCGGGTCTTATAGACACATTCTCTAGTTCCTTCTGTCCTTAACTTCAAATTGCCTTTGTACAACCTCAATGTTTTTGCTGTAGTCTTCCATTCTGTTGGTACCAACACCGTTTGTATGCATTGATTTCTTTCCACAGCTGCTGGCATTACTCATTAGCATGATCAGATAATGCATGAGAAATTTCTCAATTTGCAGGATTTCAGACTCCTGGGTCGATTTCCTAATATGTTCCTGGTCAGATTACACCTTCTGTTGTGCAGTGTTACAAACCGGATATTTATACGTCACATAGCTAAGAAAAAAGGGAAAAAAGCTTTCTGTTGACATGCAGACCCATTCTTTTAGCATTTACCTTCTGTTTGAATAATTGTTTAAAACTTAAAAAAAAATAGGGATGAGCATTTGCAATATTTTCAAAGTGGCCAGCTAGGCCCAGGTAAACAGAATTAAGTAGCCCAGCCATAAATTTAATAGCCCAGCACTATATTGTCAACCAAAATTGTAGGATATTTTAGTAGCAACCTGGGCTAAAATTTTAGTAGCTCAGGTAAAATTTTAGGGGCCTTGGACTACTGGGCCCTGGTAATTTGCATCCCTGAAAAAAAAGATATCTAAGTCAGGGATCCAGAAATTTACCCACCCTATTTCGGTCAGTTTTGGTGGGGTAAAAAATGTGACTGTAAATTTTGAAATCGTCTCTCCCCCCCCCTTTTTATGCCCCCGCGACGGAAAGTCGGGGGCATATTGTTTTACCCTTGTCCGTCCGTCCGTCCGTACGAATGAAAAACACAACTATTCATGTTATTTAGAAAGTTTGAAAAAAAAAATTCCAACTACTTCAAAGGAATCTAACTTACAATAAGTAGATGTGCACACACATATCTTTTGGAATATTCAAAATGGCCGCAGTTGCCATGGAAACTGAAAAAAGACGGGAAAATTCAAAGTGCCTCAAATTTGATGAAACTTTACAAGAAGGATGTCTAGCACCCATAGAAATGATTTTGGGTCTCAGAATTTTCAAAATGGCTGCCGTTGCCATGGAAACTAGAAAAAGGC
>MJUU01015358.1:93226-112237 GCA_002080025.1 Modiolus philippinarum | reverse complement strand
CTGTATTGTGTCAACACACACTCAAATATGCACTTGCCATATTTATTCAGGGTTCAATGAGCGGGGGCATAATTGGTTGCCATTCAGTGACAGCTCTAGTTTTCAATGATAGTGATTTCAGTTAGGGCTATTCCATTTAAAATTCCCACCAGGAGGTGGAACACCAGTGAATTATTTTTCTGTTGGGGGGTGGGTAAATTTCTATTGTAACCTAATAGTTTAATTTTATATTTAAATTTTTTTTCTCTTGGTGGGGGTATGAAAATAAGTGGCGTTCCACCCCTGGTGGGAATTTTTACTGGAATAGCCCTTAGGTATTCAAACCAAAGGTTTGATTTTTGGTGTTGTATTTTGATGACAGGTTAAGAAAGTACCTAATTCGGTTGATAATTCATGTTTATTAACTGAAATGATGTTAAAATGTCAAAATTCGGTTGACATTTTCTTCTATGACAAAAATGAAAGTAAACCAGAAATGACGCCTGTGTTTTAACCTCGAATAAAACCGGAAACGGGTATGAATGCATTGCATTCAAATTAAAATTTTAAAGACTTCTGGGGCACTTACAAATTCAATGGGAATAAATTATAATTTTATTTACAGTAATATTGGATTTTTGTCTCGCCCGCGACGAAAGTCGCGAAAGCGAGACATATGCGTGCAAAGTATGACGACGGCGACGGCGTTAACTTTTACTAAATGCAGTATATTTTGAAAACGCTTTGATGTAGGAACATCATATTTGGTCCAGTGGTAGTACTAATCAAGTGCTACCTGACGGACATAACGTTATGTGACCTTGACCTCAATTTCACGGTCTAGTGGCCACGTTAAGTTTTTCTGCTTAAGTCCATTTCTCAATAACTAGAAGTGGTAGGTTGATAATATTTGGTATGTAGGTTGGTCTTGGGTAGTACATGTCAGTCTGGCAGGTGACTTTTGTCCTTGACCTCAATTTCACGGTCTAGTGGCCATGTTAAGTTTTTCTGCTTTAGTCCATTTCTCAATAACTAGAAGTGGTAGGTTGGTAATATATGGTATATAGGTTGGTCTTGGGTAGTACATGTCAGTATGGCAGGTGACTTTCGTCCTTGACCTCAATTTCACGGTCTAGTGGCCANAAGGAAATAGAAGTAACTTTTTCCTATCAAAAAGTTAAAATGATATACCTATGACAATTTGGCCAAATAAGAATCATTCACATGGCTATAATTTCTTGCAGTAATGACTTATAATTGTACTGGTTTCTTGTTTTTTCTGTTTATAAGTTGGTTTTTAAAATATTTGAAACTTTTTTGTGTCTTTGTGTATTTACTTGAAATTTTGGATAATCAAATTTCAATATATGTGCTTTGTGGTCATTTAAGAATCATCAAGATTCATTGATGTTGAAAATTGAGCAAAAAATAAAAATGTGGTGTCATTTATTTTGAAATCACCCTTTACACTTGTCCTAATTTCAGTGGCCGACATGCTGCGGTCGTATCATGCTGCGCTCGGCGTAGCCCTTTATTAAATGCTTCCCTAGCCCATGTTTCAGTTAACAACCCTTTAACACATCATCTGAAGTACACTAGTGTAATTAATTCGTAATTGGCAATCAACAAGGCCACAATTAAAAAAAAATTTGTTTCCCCTTGCCCGACCTCACCTAATAATGTTGAGTAGGTAGATAGGAAGAAATTTTTTTTAATAAATTTTACTAAAAACAGGTTAGAAATAACTGTTTTTTATCCAAATTTGAGTATAAAAAAAATCTCTCTGAAAAGACAATAAAATTATGTGAGTAGGGCCATTCTTTTAGGGTCGGTAGGGTAAGGGGAAACAAACTTTATTTTAATTTTGGCCCAAAGGTGTTACAGTCACCTGTTAATCCAATAAATACCTGATGACATGTTTATTTAATAATTACCTATTGATATATCACATCAAATTTAAGTGGTGGTTTGATAATTCAAGTCAAATTCTATATGCATTGTCTTGTAGAATGTCCGATTTTTCTACATATAATTTTTTTGAATGTCTGAAGGTGGAAATTCTGTGTTGGTCAAAAATTGAGAATTTCGGTCATGGCCGACAAAAAAGTGGCATTTCCGGATCCCCGATCTAAATTCAAAATAATGCAGTTAAACTATATTTAGTTCTGTGATTAATAGGAAAAAATATGGAAATCGGGTTAGAAATTACATGAAATAATTTTTTGAAAGAAAATGTAGCATTTTATGAAATGTATGGTGAAAATCTTGTCACATCTATATATTGCTTTGAATTTCAACAAAACCATAAAACTGGCACATTTTATGATAAAAAATTGAATGTAGGGAGCACAATCCCTGTAATCCAGCATTAAAAAAGGTGTTTGTCTATTTTCATTTCCCAATTTTTTGTCAATTTTTGCGTAAATTTAGAATTAATTGTTAAAAATAAACCAGAAAAAGGGGGTCCAACCCCTAGAATCTCCTCCCTTGTCCCCAAATGCACAAGGAAATTGTAGAATTTTTTTTGAATTTCCAGGTTTTATATGAAGAATCAGTATGTGTACAGATTCTACAATTTAAGTGAATTCTTACAAAATGTTTATTTGCATAAAATTGGATGCAAAATTTCTTGTTTAAAATGAAGGAATGCATTTGTCTAATGTGGTCTGTCTTACATTTATGTTTGATATTATTACAGATCAGAATGAGTTAGAAGCAGCACAGAGATTTCTAGAACAAGCAGCACAGAACAATTTGGTAATTTACTAATATACTAGCAAGCTACCAGGGTATCTAGAACTGATGAAAGCATAATTTACCAATTTCATAATAAAAACAATCTTAAATGCTCCCTATTTTTTTTTCTCTGGCAGAACACTTTCTTCAAAGTTTACAGCATTTTCACTATATTTGACAGAAAATTTAACAAATGTACAACTGTTCAACATGCTCAATATGCTAGGGGTAGTAATAAGCTTAGTGGTTTGCTTAGCCTTTCGTACAATATTACTTTGGGCAGAGAGGCACTTAAATGGGGTATAAATAGAGATAAGGTTGTAATTTGTATAGGTCAGTCAATGATGAAACTAATGCCTAATATTGATTATTCATGAAATATCTATGATTAGTCTTTCTGAGATTGACTTGCATTATTTTTAATGTAATAATAAATATGTTACAGTAAACAAAACTTAAAATAATTGGTAGAATTGATTGCCACATTACTTTCTCATTGCAGGGATTTTGTTACTTTTTGAAAACATGCCACCTGCTTTTGAAATGGATAGGAAAATGCATTGAAATATTTGTTGAAATTGGCAAAAAAATATCTAAATCTCTACATAAATATGATCTGTAACATTTTTTTATGCATAATTTCAAATTTTTTTTTCAGCAAGAACTACTGAAATCATTGGCAGACATACTGCGTAATGGAGCGAACAGTGCCGTGGTCCGTATGCAGGCAGGTCTGCAGCTTAAGAATGCATTATATTCCAAAGATCAGACAGTACGACAGGAACACCAACAAAGATGGCTGTCTTTTCCTGAAGAAGTTAGAAATTATATCAAACAAAATGTATGTAAACAGCAGTTGTTTTCACTTTTGTGTTTCATGTAAAATACTAAATCTTTGGAATTTTATGTAAAATTTGTTTATAGTTTTGTGTTAAAATGATGTATTCTAATGTGTTGTTTGTAATGCTGATTTTGAGAAGGATTAAAAATTTCCGGTGGGAAAATCCATGTTTTAAGGTTGGAACTAATAGCAACATCAAGATGCAGTTTGCAAAATGAATTTCCTGTTAAAAAATTGGTTTGAAACATATTTTTGAACATTTTCAATTGGCCTAAAATAAGTACTATGTGGTGAAGTCGGTCTCAAAAACAAAATATCCTTATTTTTTCTTTTATACATAAAGTTAATTCACTAAAGAAAAATGCTATTTATTCATATAAATTTGAAAGAATTGAATTTGGCCATTGTGTTGTTTAGTGCTGTAATCAAAGTGCAATATTATGTATTCAGACAAGTAAATTTAAATGAAATTTTGTATGACTAATTTATGTGTATTCAAACCATAGCATTATTTCAGACAGCAAAGCTGCATTGAAAAAACATTAAGACTTCTACAAAGTAAATTATATAGTTGAAGGTAGGAAGTTTTCACTTTGGTTCTCTGCAATCTGCCATTCCATGATGACAAACTAGCCCTATATGAATATACACTGAAATATTCTTGATTAGTCTTTCTGAGATTGGCAGATTGTAAATTGGCCTGCCTTAATGTAAAAGTCGCCAGGATGCAGTGAATTTTTTTTGTCTATCTTTGTTTCATATTGCACTGTAAAATGTTGAATATTTGAATTAAATGAGTATGAGCGTCACATTTCAAAGCATTCAATATCCTTGGGTTTTATCCATTCAAAAAGGGTTATTTTGTTTTGCACGTGTATCATATTTCTTGGTCATAGGTCACTTTAAAATGCATAAATTGGACTATGTATAAAATTTTATAAACTTTTAATAATATTTTCAAATATTTTAAGACATATAAACAGCTAATGATAATTAAAGATAAACTGTAGAGAGAACTGTTTCCAGCCAGAATTTTGACGTCTTATATCTCATAAATTCTTACATGGATTTTCAAAATTTTTTGCTTATGTTCTATATACAAAGTTCTTCAAACAAACACTAAGTCAGCATTTTAATTCTAATTACAAAGATTTCTGACACTCATACTCCCTTAACAAGTACATAATTCTCAAAACCAGGCTACAATTTAACAGCCAGCCACTCAGCTGTATGTGCTCTGGTACCCTTCTGCACAGCAATGCTAGGACCAAGTAATGGTCTAATTCTGTCAATCTTTCTGTCTGACCCTCTGATTTTGTTCAAATTTTACGGGATTGTTAATAACCAGCCTACCATGATAAGTATTTAAAAAATGCAGCCTCTGATATTACTTGCTTACCAAATGTCAGTCGTAAATAAGCGAAAACTTAAGGATTGTCATATTCATAATTTAAAAGATGATAAAAGTTATGATGACTTTGATTATTTTAGGTACTCCTTGCATTGGGAACTGAAACAATCCGTCCGAGCTCTGCAGCTCAGTGTGTTGCCTATATTGCCTGTACAGAACTTCCACACGGATTGTGGCCAGACCTTATAGCTGCCCTCACAACAAATGTCACTAACCCAGAAAGCACAGAGATGATGAAAGAATCAACGCTGGAAACAATAGGATATATATGTAGTGATATAGTAAGTTTATACAAGAAATAATAGGTTTAATTTGTAGTGATAAATCAAAGTTCATTAAAAATTTGTGCTTTGTCAGATTGCGTGATTAAAATGTGTCAGGTTTGACATGAAATACGAAAACATCAGTCCAAATTAAATGAAATAGTTGTTTCCGTTCCAACATTCTGTACTACTATCTTTTTGATTCACTAGCCCAAAGGGACTAGTAATATCCCTTGTATTTCTAGCCTGAACTCGATTTCAATAGCCCTTAATACATGTATTAGATATATGTGTATTAGAGTAGATACATGCATATGCAAAGATAAATGGTCCCCTGAAAAAAAAATTATTTGAAAGAAATAGAAAAACTTTGCATGGACCTCAAACCTAACAAAAATATTCTCTTAAGAACAAATTAACTGGTATAAATTCTGAATGAATTTAAAAGGCCCAGTAACTGGCAAATCACTCTTGCAACCAATGTGATCCCACACTCTAGGTTACTATAAATGTCAGTGTGACAGTACTTACCAACATCAAAATTTAATAAAAGAGGAATTAAATTGAGTACATGTGTGCAAATTTCCATTTCATTGAACTCAGTATTCTAAGTTGATACTGTAATTACTATTGAATTGAGCAGTTTTACACAGAAAATGTTGCCATAAATTTTTTGAATATATTTATTAATATTTTGTACTTTTACAACACTTACAGGATCCAGATATTCTACAAACACAGTCCAATGAAATTTTAACAGCAATTGTACATGGCATGAAAAAAGATGAACAAAGGTAATTTTAGTTTGGACCTCGGTACAACTTGTCACTGATTCATTGAATTGTAAATGTATTTATGAATCTTGCTTTGGAGGATTTTTGTGTGGCCTGCATTCACACAGTGGCGACATATAGGGATCACCATCCATGGTCTTGCGTCCGTCGTCTGGCGTCGGCGTCACAAAAAATTTCTGTCACATTTTTCTCAGGAACCACATCTCAAAGCCTTCTGCAATTTTGCATGCAGTATCAGTATGGTGACCTATACTTTGTAACAGAGTTTTGGATCTCTCGCATGACTACTTCCTGTTTGACGGAACTGACTGACTTTGAGGTGTTCAATGTCCTTGACTACCTTTGTAGGTCTCGCATGGACGATATTTTTGCATCTTGAAAATTTTTGTCACATTTTTCTCATTAACCACAAATCCCAACCTTCTGCAATTTGGGATGGAATATCATTATGGTGACCTATACCGTGTAATAGAGTTTTGGATCTCGCGCATGACTACTTCTGTTTGACGGAACTTAGAATATTTTTTGCGTCTTGAAAATTTGTGTCACATTTTTCTCAGGAACCACATATCCCAGCCTTCTGCAATTTGGCATGGAGTATCAGTATGGTGACCTATACCGTGTAACAGTTTTTGGATCTCTCGCATGACTACTTCCTGGTTGACGGAACTTGTATGAGACTGATCATGTTTTTGCCTATTTCACGGGTGACATGTCTGCCCTGGAAGTCTTACTACTAAGTTAGGTTACCCTTTTAAAACTTTTTGCTGTCGAATTGCCCAAGAGAGGTCTATAGTATTTACACTGTTTTTGTTTGCTCTTTCATCCTATGTATATCTTTGGAAGTAAAGATCTTGGATAATGCTTTCAATCAGTATGAAAAGACAGTGGATTTAGCTACATCACATGTACTTGTTCAGTGCCTTCAGGGGTTTTGCTACTCAATTTCAAAATAAATATAATTTTAAATAAATGTGACTTTTTGGTAGAAAACTAAAAAAGAAGTAATTTCAGTGAAAAAAAAATGATAGGTTGATCTTGTTTTTGAGATACATGTGATTGAAAATTTGGCGGGAAACTGAACTCTTCTGAATTTTTCATAGGATTATCATAAGCAAGGTTTCCATGGGCAAAAAACTATAATGCTCTTGAATGGATAAATCTACAGGATTCCAAAAGTCTTGACAAAAATCTCAAAACATGAGCTAACCTCCTTAGAGATAAAATTTTTATGGCCATCAAGATTTTTTATACGACCGCAAAAATTTTTGCGGTCGTATAATGGTATGGTGCTGTCGTTGTCGTCGTCGTCTGTAGACACTTTTGTTTTTGGTCAATAACTTAAGTTTCAGTTGACCAATCCTTATGAAATTTTAACACAATGGTCCTTGGCACAAAAGGAAGGCTTGGCTAAGTTTTGGTTGTTCTGGCCCCACCCGTTTTTAAAAAAGGGGCCAAAAAGGGTTAAATTTGATTGTTTTACATATTTGACTGTAGAATCTTTATTATTTATTGGATTTTGATGGGGTTTGTTTCAGTGTGCTCCTGAGAAAATTTCCAATCTGGAGTATGCCAACGAATTTCATGTAGCATGTACCGCTTACGAGATAAATGGGGCCCAACAGGGGCAAATCTCAAAAAAAATAAATTTTTTATTTTTAGTCCGATTTTGATGCAGTTTTTTTCAATGGATTCCTTGTGAAAAATTAATATGGTGCTGAGTTATTAGATTTTTGATAACTTGTTTCCTTTCCCAGCTATGAGGGGCCGAACGGGGCCAAAATTTTTCATCGGATTTCGTTGGGATTTTTTTCTTTGGATTCCTCTTGATCTAAGCTTTCAGCAGTATGTCAACAGATTTTGTGTAGCTTTTACCGTTTCCAAGCTACAAGGGGTCAAAGGGGCAAAATTGTAATTTTTCTAAATATGTCATATCTTTATTTTTCATGAGATTTCGATGGTTTTTTTTTCTTTGAATTTCTATGGATGTTAAGTTTTAGTTGATAGTACATATTTTGCATAGCTCTTACGGTTTTTTATCAGTAAGTAATCAAAAGGGTTTATTTATTCCCTATTTTGTTTCTAGCTAATGACTGTGTCTAGCTTCTTTTTGTGTCCATCTAATTATTGTGTCAAGCTCTTTACTGTGTCCACATTCACTTTAAACTACTTTTGTTGAAATTTCAGTGGTCGACATGCTGCGGTCGTATCATGCTGCGCTCGGCGTAGCCCTTTATTATGCTAAAACTTAATGTATTTTGCCAGCAGATATGTCTCTGATATTTTGGACAATATTTTGAAACCAGTGATCAGTGGAAGTTTTTTCTTCTATAACCACATGTAATTTTGGAGAGGGATGGACAAGTATTGATATATTAAATATTTCCTCGTGCAATGTTACAGGGCTCACCACACTTCAAAAGAACAGGGAGACTTGAAGTCTCCCTTAGGGTACAGATAGGGAGACTTGAGGTCATGACAGGGAGACATTGTTCGCACCAATCCGCAACTGAATTTTCAAGACTTTTGTATTTGATTTACATATACACTTATTCATCAGGTGCAATAAATCTGATTAAATCATTCAAATATCATTGAAATTTCAAAATCCACAATGCAGATTTTATAAAAAGTATGATTTTAGCTACATATCAATTTAATGTTTCTTTCACCCAAAAGCTTATGGTTGGAGGTGCTCTTGAATTAGGTTAGATTTACATGACACACACTTTCTTTTATTTATCATCTTAAGTAAATGAATAGTTTATCATCCAGTTGCTCCAGAGACAGTTCCTTATCTGCTTTATTCTTTTTTGAATGGTTCTCCAAATATTAGAGGGATATATATAGATTGTTTACGTTTGTAGATATTCTATATATAGACCACTTCCGGTTTGATCTGTAGTTGAAACGTAAATATCTAGGACAATTTCCAATGGATTTTTGTCTCGCCCGCGACGAAAAGTCGCGGAGGCGAGACTTAGGGATAGCGTTTCCGGCGGCGGTGGCGGCGGCGGCGGCGGCGGCGGCGGCGTCAACAATTTGTAAACTATTGCGAATTAACAAGCTTATGTTAGTTGTAGGTCCATAGTTTTTTATGTGCAGTTGCATCCTTATGGGTACAACTCAANAGGAATAAGCACTTGAAATCTTATCAATTTACTTCCTTGTTACCGGAAATAGAAAGGGTTATAATTAGAAGTGTCAAAATGGTCAGGGCGACTTGAATTCGCTTTTGGGAGCAACTTTAGGTGACATGAGGCACAACAAGGCGACTTAATCACCCTAATCGCCCAGTTTGGTGAGCCCTGTGTTATTTGTTTACAGTAATTATGTCAGACTAGCAGCTACAAATGCTTTACTTGAACTCCTTTGAATTTACAAAAGCTAATGAATATCGGTATTTGTTTACAGTAATTATGTCAGACTAGCAGCTACAAATGCTTTACTGAACTCCTTAGAATTTACAAAAGCCAACTTTGACAAAGAGGTAAGTTTACTAAGTTTGTTATATATAAATATAGTTGTGAAAGTATTACTTTGACTCTTAAAAACTCATTTATGTTGTCTTTGAAAGTCAAAAGACAAATGTAACGTTCTTCTACAATCAACAACAACAAAAAAAACCCAATGATTTGTACACTTCTCTTTAATAGAAAAAAAGAAGGGAAACGGGGAATGTGTAAAAGAGACAACGACCCAAAGGGGAGTAATAACTCAAAGCTACCATAAGATCTTCAATGAACGGTGAGAAAACCCCACACCCAATGGCAGGTCGGAGTCGGCCCCTGAATAAAGAGTAATCAAGTTCAGCGAAATAAACATCATCCTAGACTCCTATAGACATAAAGTAAACGAACTACAAAAGTCTGTATTGGATAATTGTTACATTAATGAGCCAATCAGTGATGATTTAGTAGTGATACTGTCATCTGATACGATATGATCATTCACTTGTTGTCAAAAATCTTCATTATTTCTGAGATTGGTGACTAAGCTTGAATCAGAATTCATATATGTATTGTATTTTCATACACAACAACTTGTTTATAAGCAGTGTTCAATCTAGAATTTGGACTAAGGGGGTCATGCCGACCCAGGTTCCTCATCATGAGGGGCCAAACTTGTACTTGAGGGCCAATGAAAAAAATAATGGACACTAAGTCATGAACTTCGTTGACCATGACATACATGTAGCAGCTAAAGAATACCCATTATAGCAACAGTACATAAAGGGGTTCTTTTTATTAGTTTTAACACAAAGTGGGCATGTCATAAGCTGTTTATCTCCATCAAAAATTGAAGCCAGTCTTTGAATATTAGGGTCAACCGTGCTGAAATTTTTGAGTTGCCGATGATAGTGACGTTATCGCTGATTGTTCTACATTATTGAGTTTTCTAAAGTGTCCATTTCATTTTGATTCTCAAATGTTGGTGTTGCAGTTCTAATAAGAAGAAATTCATACGCTTCACAAGCGTGAATGTCAATGACCTTGTGATCATCTAAATGATACAGACGCTTATTTTCTACAACTTCTGATCCGCCTCAATGAAAATCGCCTTACTGACTCTTGCGGATGTATATAATTTCAAATCCTGTTCCGGCTCCTATTTCCGGTAAATTTCGAAAGGGGGGATATCAAAACAGTTTAAAAAAATTACAATGCGCCTGTATTGGCCCAGAAAGATTTATCCAGCGCGCCAATCAAGCAAAAATCGCGGAATGGCGCAATGGTGCGCTCTAGATTGAACACTGTATAAGGGTCAAATTGCTCATGGAGTACATTGCAAACTGAAAGGGTTCATTGTATGTTGTCTTGCAACAGAATTGGTTCACAGGAAAACCCCATATTAATTAAAATTAAAATTGGATATTTGAAGCAATAGCCCTAATTTGACTTTCCAGATTTAGATGATATAGCAATACCATCTCTCACCACTGACTTGTTTTCAACTCAGTTCTCTGTATATACATGTACATATATTCCAAACATGATCCGTTATTTATATATATTTGAAAGATTTACTTATATTAGAAATTTTGGATATTATATTGAGGCAGAATAAACAAAATCTGTGTTTCCGGTAACCCCACCGACCCTAGATTTTAGGGGCTAAAATTACTTACCCTAAAGTTTTTTTGGCAATTTTTAAAGAAGCACTGTTAAAGTTCAGAAGTAACTCCCTATATGTCTATGCAAACAGTTTTGAAAAAATATATAAAAAATTGCCTACCGACCGACCCTAATTTTGAAGAATATGTTGCCGGAAACACAGATATTTTTTTTAGGCCTGAGCAAGCTTGACAGTTGTTTTTCATGTGTACAAAGTATAGGAAAATGATAACAAGTAAAGATCTGGTTTAAATTTCAGACAGAAAGACACTTCATTATGCAAGTTGTATGTGAAGCTACACAGTCTACAGAAACCAGAGTAAGTTTAATTTCCTATGAAGAAAATGATAATGCAATACTTACATGTAGAATCTGTTATTTAGACTTCAAACCCTAGATATGATATGTTTTATGTAACACCCATTTATAAGGAATGCTGGGTATGACTCCACAACATGCTGTGTTCTGGCAAATATGTCATTATGTCATTTGAATATGTACTTCAAAGCATGTTTAATTCCTTTTACTTTGAGAATGTGGTTTTATTGACCCAAAATTGCTACCACTTTTATAAAAAAAAAAAAACACAAAAAAATTCTGGCTGATATAACTTTATGGTAAAAAATATTTAAGTCAAGATTGAAAGGACAAATTGGTTTCATTAAAGCCTTAACAATTTAATCTGTTTGATTGAAAATCACAATATTTCTTCTATTCATAGATAAACTTGCCAATTTAATTAACACACTAGGTGTTGTCAATCTTAATTTAATCTAATGGCCAGAAATTGACCATGGACTATTAATTACACATGAATTATCAAAGGAAAAAAATTTTGCAACAAAACTCCTAGCAGAAAAATATTTAAAAATAACTCCACTTTGAAAAGACTTTAAAAAGTATTACCTGTTGACAACTACTTGTTGAATGAAAGTGAATCAGTTAACCTTGTTTTAAACATTTCAAAGCTTAGAAAAGTTTTAAGAAAATGAAGCACATGCATGTTTTATTTATTTTTTATACCCCGCCACACGAAGTGGCATGGTATTATGTGATACCCTCAGTCGTGTGTCCGTCCGTCCGTCTGTCTGTCTGTCCGTCCGTCCCCCGAAGATTTCCGACTGATGACTTGTGAAGGAAATAACACAAGGTCTTCAAACTTGGTTTGTAACTTGTTTATTACAACACTCAGGTCAAGTTCGATTTTGGGTTCAGAGGTCCAAGGGGTTCTGGAGTTATGCCCCTTAAAACTTTGAAATTTTGTGAATTTTAGGGTTTTCTGACTGATAACTTGTGAAGGAAATAACACAAGGTCTTCAAACTTGGTATGTAATTTGTTTACTACAACACTCAGGTCAAGTTTGATTTTGGGTTCAGAGGTCCAAGGGGATCTGGAGTTATGCCCCTTGAAACTTTGCAATTTTGCAAATTTTAGGGTTTCGTACTCATAAATTGTGAATGAAATAACATACTGTCTTCAAACTTGGTATGTAAATTGTTTACTTCAAAACACAGGCCAAGTTTGGGTTCATTGGTACACATTGTCCAGGAATTATGCCCCTTTTTACTTACAAATTTTGTGAAACGTGGCGGGGTATCATGTAATCCACCATTACTATTTTTCCTCGATGGAATATGACACATACTTGGCTTTTTCATTGTTCTGTTTCCCATAAAATTTAGTCACCAGAACACATCAGTATTATATATTTCCTTTATTTAGGCTTGACTGTTTTAACCTTGAATAATTGAATTATTTTTATAGGTACGAGTGGCAGCACTGCAGTGTTTGGTGAAAATCATGTCATTGTATTATATTTATATGGAACACTATATGGGTCCTGCTTTATTTGCTGTAAGTACAAATATAATTTGAGACAGAATTAGTATTTGTAATTAATGTACAGATGGCAACAGGAAACACTTACAATGGTCGAAAATTACAATCACATGCCACAATCTACCAATGAACTGCAGAAGAAAAACAATAAAAAGAAAAACATAGACAACGATGGTAACTTAAGGCTATTCCAGTAAAAATTTCCACCTGGGGGTGGAACGCCACTTATTTTTATACCCCCCACCAAGAGAAAAAAAATTTATATATATTTAAACTATTAGGATACAATAGAAATATACCCACCACCAACAGAAAAAAATAATAAATGGTGTTCCACCCCCTGGTGGAAATTTTAAATTGAATAGCCCTTAGGATATCTGGACTTGGTACTGGCACTAGCAAGAGCTAGAGGTAGGGATATGCCAGTTAATGGGTACCCAAGTACCCAAACCTCCCCTTTCTGTATCCTGTTTCCTTATAGTATAATATACATACAAATAAAATCAAATACAGGTTGTAAGCCTTGATGGAGTTTGTTTATCTTTGCTTCTTCCAGGTACAATTGACCACTTAGGCCATACAAAATTAATTAATTGGTTCTCAGGCCATTTTTTATTTAAAATGATCAGGGAGGGAGGTGATTTTTTTTTATCTTTTTATTTGCAAAAAAATAGATGAGGCAGCTTTTTACATTGTAAAAACCACCAAAAATGTAGTGAGGGAGGTGATTTTTTATTTTTATTTTATTGAAATGGCAAAAAATAGGGTCAATGAGGGGCTTTTTTCAAGCCTCAAACTAGATGAGGGAGGGCCTGTGAACCAATACATTATTTTTTTATGGCCTTACAGGTGTAATTTTATATCATTTTTATACCAGAATTGGAAGGAAAACTAGTCGGTAAATTATAAAAGACATAACTAACTAGAATTAATATTAAGATCACAAGTCCAAGCATTTTATCGGATTGCATTAACTGATTTCAATATTTTTCCAACTTGCACTGCTAGTATTAAATGTATTCATAAAATACATTCATGAAAATCAACACAATTAAAGCAAAAATTTCAGTTCATGAATCACACAAGAGCAACAGTTGGCTCTCAATTAAATCATTTAAGTGGTAAATGTATTTCAGTACCATAATGCTAAAATATATCTGCAATAATGAAATATTAATACAGACCAGAAGTTTTGAAGTAGACATGTTTTTGTTATGCCTTTTAATGGTAGCTAAGAATTTTGAGTGATAACTACCTTTACAAAATTTTAGATTACAATGGAAGCTATGAAATCTGAAGTTGATGAGATAGCATTACAAGGTATAGAATTCTGGTCATCAGTTTGTGATGAAGAGGTAGATCTGGCCATAGAATTTTCTGAGGTAAGTACTCCTCAATTCATACTTAACTTAGACTAGAAAAAACAATTGATAAGGTGACATACAAAATGTACTTAGGGTTATTCCATTAAAATGGATATGGGTAAGTAGGAAGAGACTTTCAAAGTACCCCCACAATCAACAAACGGTTTTTAGATAATTTTACATAAAACTAATGGGAACATGCTAAGTGACCCACGACCCATGTCCGATCATTAAACTTCCCTTCCTACCNCACACACACACACACACACACACATCAATTTTAATGGAAAAGCCCTTATTGTGAAGGAGTCAAAGACTAGTCAACTTGAAATAAGCATAAGTGAGTAGAGTAGTAGAGTAGCTCAAGATGTGCAGGGTTGCCACACACCCTGGAAAACTGGAAAAACCCTTGAATATCATTTTGGTATTCAAAGGCCTGGAAAAGACCTTGAATTTTAAAATAATTGGAAATATCCTTGAAACCCCTGAAATTTGAAAACATTAATATCAATAGGCAGTATATAAGCAAAGTCTGCAAAATAATTATTGCAACCTGGAATTTTGTTTACTATTTTGGCCCTTGAAAATTATAAGATTATCCTTGAAAAGTCCAGGAAACATACTTGAATTTTGAGACATAAAAATAGCGACAACCCTGTGTATACATGTACTAGTCTACAGAAATTATTATCTTCTTCTTATAGTCAAGGCAGGCTGATCTTGGCATATTTTACACATCCTTACAATCTTGCCTTAATACACATGTAACTGACATTTCTCTTTCAGTGTCAAACTTACTATGCATCCATCAGAAGACAGACTTATTGTGAACTCTGCTATAAAATTATGATTGTAGATACAATCTCTGCTGCAGTAAAAAAATTGCATCAGCTGCACTGAAGAGGTAGTAAGGGGCACTGAAAATGTTCAAGTGTCATTTTCAGTGCATTTTTGTAGGCAGGTTAAATAAAGAATTTTAAGATATAAGTTTGGTATCTCTTAACCATGCTATGATGATTAAATTTCCCCAACTGTCATTGCTCTTGGTTACACATGACATAGATATGGTTTCCAGCAGTTCACGAATGGGGTACACAAATGTAGTGCAAGTCTTTGATTAAATGATAGGAGATTGCCTGATGGAATGAATGCCAGTCAGACACATTTCCTTAATTATCAATTTTTATTGCAGGCAACAGAACAAGGAAGACCACCAGAACGCACCAGTAGGTTTTATGCCAAAGGTGCTTTGCAGTACTTGTGTCCTATCCTCCTGGTCTGTCTGACGAAACAGGTAACAGGGCATGTGTGTATTATTTTCAGTTATAACTAATTCCTATTGCACTGTTTACTAATTTGGCAATACATTACAAAGCTTTTTTGTCAGTATATATTTTTAAAAAATAGTCATTTCCATCTGTTATAGCGTTGATAAGGAGCATTGTTTTCCTCTGTCCCTTGATAATTGAAGTTAATCTCAGACTTAGAATCACAAACATATTTATTTTCTGATACCCTAAAAACCCAGATTTTTCATAGGCCTCAAATGTTTTTGTGTATCTGACCCTAAATCCACCACCACCAAAAATAAATCGAAATGGAATCTTATCATCATAACAATACTAAATTAAAATGATGAGTGTTCTGTTGTCCTGTCTTGATACATGCTTAATACATAATGTTCCAATTGAGATTCACACCGAGATAATATTTTGAAAATTAAGGGCATAATTATATACAGTGTAGTATAGCTTGAGTCGTCAAAATACAAGGCAGATCCCAAAGCATAACTATACTTACAACTAAATGAGCAAATTTTTGTCTAAAATTAGTGGGGCTATTCCAGAAATAATTGTAGGGGGGGGTCGGAAGGACAGTATTCTAGTTTTCATTTGGATAATTTTCATATACGTGTATTTGAACTTTATCTTATGCTATCATTAGGCATGAAAAAAAAATCACAAAAACTAAAAAGAATAATAAAACAGATCGAAATGGCTATATCATTTTAAAAATAAATATTTTAACATTGTTGAATAAATCATATTCATTCTGTATAAGTTAATTGTATAGAATGCAGATAATTGATTTTTGAAAATTATGTAATACAAAAAAATCAGCTTACATGACTCATTCAAATATTGTTTATGTTTAACGTTTATATTGATATTCAATGCATGCTGTTCCTATTATTATTTGTTACAATATCTAATTTGGTGGAAATGGTTTCTGACAGCTAAAAATAATTTATACAAAAATATTTATTTATTATCCACATTTCAGGAATGTTTCAACAGCTATTTGCATCAGAGGTCTTAATGTTTTGAATAGTTGAAAAAAGGGTTAAATTGAGTGTTTTCCATAATCTTGGGGCATATGTTATGTTTCACAAGCACATCTTGTTTTTCTCTTGCAAATGTTTTTGTTGAAACATAATGCAGAACTCAAAATTTACAATATGTACAGTATCAATAATTTCACAAAAATATGTTTAGTTTTATATTATTTAGACTTTCTCTGTAATGGTTGTTTTTTTATTGTCAAAATGAAACGAGACTTGTAAGAAGTGGTTGAAGATAAAAAAAGAAATGAAATACATGTACAGTCGAACTTCGATGGCTCAAACACCCAAGGGACCGATGAAAACAGTTCTAGCCAATGGGGTGTTCGAGATATTGAGGTCTAACTTTGTTAAAATTTGAACCAAGGGACCACAGAAAGGGTTCCAGGCATCCATGGTGTTTCGGTTATTGCAGTTCGAGCCATCGAAGTTCTACTGTATAAGTAATGTATTCATTGAGTCGACTTATTTACCAATAGCAAATCTAGTGGGTACTATAGTGGACACTTGTTCTTAAGCCACTGGTTAGTAAATTTTAGGAAGGGCTACTAAACATGCAGAAGTTTGTATAAAAAAGGTAGTCCTTTAAGCTAACAACAGTTTGATAAATTTCACAAAGTGGTCTTTCGGGGCAGTAAATGCACTGCAGGACTAGTTAATTTGAGCATATTTTTATAGTCCTTTTGATTATTAAAGTGGTGAAGTTAGTTTCAACCCCTGGGACATGTTCACTACAAGAGATGAAAGGTCAGAAAAGAATTAATAACTTTCAGTTGAGGATACTCCTTCCAAATGGAAGGAAGATTTTGGCATGCAAGATTTTCATAATACTCCATTCCCAATTTAGAGTCTGTATAAATAAAGTAAATGTTAGTGGTTCTGTTTGTCAAATTTTCATAATTTTCCAACATTGGGTAATGATATGAAATTTTACCATGGGCTTTCTAAGTTAGCAGTGTCAGGTCTTATTTTGGATGGAACAAAATAAAAATGGTATAGTTGGCCATGATTAAAAAGTAAAAAATAAACAAATTAAAAAACATCAAAAAATGACAAAAAATTGGAAAGAAGGGATGATTGCTGTATGGGCTTTCACTAGAGGACCAAGGGGCTGAAATATGAGAGAGAAAACGGACCTAATGGCTTGTCACAGATTACCTGTACAAATTGCGCTAAATCTTGAACACAATCAAAAACGAGAATAAAACATTAGTTTTCTGTACTATGCAAATATTTAATTTCAATACATAAATAATATAAATAATAAACAATGCTAATTATTTTGGATGCATTTTCAGACCTATTTGGGTTGTGGTTTACTGACTCGATCAGAACGCTGATTAAGTAATTTAATCATCCCCTCTCAGGTGGGCATGTAGCATTTCGTCTGTTTGTCTGTCCATTCAATGATTCATCTGTAAAAAAGTTGAATTCCATGTTTTCTTTTGAAGCACAAACTGCTGTTTGAAATAACTTTGTATATCACGCCACATTGATATAGGAATGGGGACACCTTGACCACTTGCATTTCATGCATGAGTGACTTCTGTTAAAATTTTTGTTTAAATGCAGATCAGAGATATAAGCTCAGGTAGAAGAATTATATTGTATTGTGTCGCCTTTGTTCAAACAGTTGTGACATATATGATATAGTGATCACAATCTGTTGTCCAGGGTCTGTCAGTGTCACAAAAAAATTCACATTTTTCTCTGGAATTACATATTCCAGTTTTCTGCAATTCGTCATGGAGTATCATTATAGTAACTTACACAGTGTAAGAGAGTTCGGAACCTCTCACATGCCCACTTTATGTTTAGGCCAAAAAAAAATATATGTTGGTTTCCGGTTACAAGGTATTTGAAAATAGAGTCGGTAGGTCGGCAAAAAGTTTTTTTTTTGTTCTTGTTCTTTTTTTTTGCTTCGTATTTTTCGTCCGTTGCATTGTATGCTTGTAATTGCCGTATTTCCGGTATTTAGTCATACCGCCAAAACAGGAAGTGTAAATCAGACGAGTAAAAATGGCGGATTTGACGACAGGAGTGGGGAATCCTGTTGATTTTAACGATTCGTCGTGCATTTTCTGATGAATAATGCTAGCGGTTGTAGAAAAAGACTCATTGGAGTGGTGTTGCTTCCAACGAAAGGGAAGACTACCGCTAAAACGATCGAGGTCACACAAGAACATTTTGAAGTATGGAAAAAAAACGTTAGGGTCGGTAGGAAAAATTAGGGTCGGTCGGGTAACCGGAAACACATGTATTTTTTTGTTTGGCCTTATGGAATTTGTAATATTCATGTGTCTTGAAAATTTCTGTCACATATTTTTA
>MJUU01015358.1:34553-79371 GCA_002080025.1 Modiolus philippinarum | reverse complement strand
AAAATTGACATCATGGGGCCTCTTGTTTGCACCAAGACCAATATCGAAAATCCGAAAGCTTATTGCGCATCTGCACACTATATGGAACAATTCTACAACAAAATTAAATCCCTAAATCCAAAAATATAGGAGGAGTTTGAGTCACAAGAAAAGTGTGACGTACAGACGGACGGACGGACGGAGGGTATAACATTATCCCCGAACTTTCTTCGAAAGTGCGGGGATAATTATGGTGGATTTCTCAGATGATTAACATATTTTATTTGCAATTCTTCAATGAACATACCAATATTCCTCTAGTAACACCTATAAAACTCCTTCTAAACTCCTGTCTTTTGTCTGCTAATCAATTACTCAACTTTCTATAGAATTCTATTGTATACCAATTTGTACTGCCTGAAGGGGTTTACCTTGATACTCCAGTGATGACAAATTGGTATACAATAGAATCTATAGAAAATTGAGTAATTGATTAGCAGACAAAAGACAGGAGTTTAGAAGGAGTTTTATAGGTGTTAATAGAGGAATATTGGTATGTTCATTGAAGAATTGCAAATAAAATACGTTAATCGTCTGAGAAATCCGCCATAATGTTTACAATATAAAACAGTTATTTGTTTCCTCTCCTCAGTTCTAATGTCAGACTGTTGTAAAAAAAGAAACAACTGTTTTAATTTGTTTGGAGGTTGACGGATTAAGTATAATAGTCAACTTTTTTAACTGATTCAGGGAATTAATATTTAGCTGAGTTTTCATATAATATTCTAAAAGTTGCTTTCTACAAGATTGATTAAACAGTGTACAATCTGTACTATACACATGTATTTATATTTATTTTTTATTGCAGAGTGTTTTAAGAAAAGTAACTCCAGAAGATGCACCAAAAATTTCTGACCAGGTGATGAGTGCATTATTACGCATGTTGAGTAGTTCTGCTCAGGTTAAAACCGGTGGTGTACAGGAAGATGTGTTACTAGCTATATCTACATTAGTGGAAGGTGCGTTATATCATATCAATACTGTACCCTCTGCAAATAAAGCTTATTGAGTATAATATGAATCTAACACAGGTAGGTGTTGGAGACGAGAAAATCTCACACACCCAAGGGAAAGATTGAGGTTGTCTCTTGCCAGGCTTTGCCGCATCAGAGATTACCAAATTTTGCCCAGGGTTGTGGCATTTACATTGCCAAAGGCCATGTGAGCTTTTGCCATCACTTGGCGTCCGTCTTTGTCTGTAAACTTTTCACATTTTTACTGTCTCCTGTAAAACCACTGGACCAATTTTAACCAAACTTCAAAGGAATGATGTTTGATAGGTCATTCTCAAAGATTGCTGAAATTTTTTCGTCCGCCTGAAAACATGGCCTCCAGGGCCAAATATAGTTTTAACATTGGACCCTATTGGAAAATGCATATTTTGGCTATCTCTTCTGAAACAACAAAACAAAACTGAACCAAACTTTACAGGAATGATGTATGGAAGGTCCTTTACTTAGATTACTGAAATTTTTCCAATCTGCCATAAAAACATGGCCACCGGGGCAGAACATAGTTTAACACGGGACCCTTATGGGAAAAGCATATATTTGTTATCTCCTCTGAAGCTACTGAAGCAAATTAAACCAAACTTTACAGGAATGATGTTTGGAAGGTCCTTTTCGTAGATTGCAGAAATTTTTCCGATCATCTAAAAAACATGGCCACTAGCACAGAACATAGTTTAAAATGTGACCCTATGGGAAAAGCATATATTTGCTATCTCCACTGAAGCTACTGAAGCAAATTGAATCATACTTTACAGGAATGATGTATGGAAGGTCCTTTACTTAGACTGCTGAAATTTTTTTGATACGCCAAAAATCATGGCTGCCAGTGCAGAACTTAGTTTAACATGGGACCCTATGGGTAAAGCATATATTTGCTATCTCCTCTGAAGCTACTGAAGCAAATTGAACCAAACTTTACAGGAATGGTGTATGGAAGGTCCTTCACATAGAATTGCCACAAACACGGCCACCATCACAGAACTTAGTTTAACAATAGACCCTATGGGAAAATCACATTTTCATTTTCTCCTCTGATACCACTGAAGCAAATTCAACCAATCTTCACAGGAATGATGTACTTTACAAAAATTGCTCATTTCATTTCCATCCGATAAAAAACGTGGCTTCCAGTACAGAACATAGTTTAACATTTGAGCCAGGTATGAGATAACTGTCCTTTTAATTATCATCTTTGAAACTAATCAAGCAAATTTGACTATATGTATGTAAGGTCCTTTGCAAAAATTATTCATTTCAATAGGATCAGACAAAAAACTTGGGTGCTAATGGAGACCATAGCTACACATTTGACCCCATTGGTAAAAAACATCATTTTTGGTCATGCATGGCATAGAATCATTTTGAAAGGTGAGCGATACAGGCTGAGCCTCTGAGCCTCTGGTTATATAATTACAACAAATTTTATTAATTTTTGACAACAACAGTGTACACTTCAGTTGTGCATGCAATAGCGACTAAAAATGATTACCAAGATTTTGCAGAGGAAATTGCGTGTAGTTGTTCTTGTTCTAGGGTTAGACCAAAACATCTCGCCTGTGCTTTGGTTACATAGAAAGTGCTACAGGTTTGGTAAGAAATTGGAATCACTCTATATGTTCATCATTAAATCTGTACATCCATATACAGTGTCAGCACATGTCCTTCTAAATAGCTCTGGATTTTAATGAAATGTAATGCAAATGTACTACATGTACATGTTATAACTACCTTAAGACATGCATGAAGTAGTATAGTTGCTGTCAGAAATTCTTTGTGGAAGAAAATGAGAGAACCTTGTGGTAATTCAGCTGTGTCAGTAATATACATGTAGATAATTTGCAAAAACGTACACAACATTTGAATTACACTTGCTTGATACACTTTCTGTTTTAAGATGGCTACATTGTTTTTCAAAAAATAAAACATGTAATAAAGTACAGTAATCACTTTTAATTCACTTGTCATCATGTTTTGTAGATTTTATAGTAAAAACTGATGTCTTTATTCTTTTCCAGTATTGGGTGAAAATTTCTTAAATTATATGGAAGCTTTCAAACCATATTTAGCTGTTAGTTTAAAGAATTTTGAAGAATATACTGTAAGTTCAAATATAAAAAGAACTGGTGAGACTTGTACACAACTTCATACTACAAATAATTGTTTTGTCTTGTTGATATTCACTCCTGATCAAATTCATTTCATTTATAACTGCCTATAGATAATAAATTTATAGTTTTCATAACGAGAAAGAATTGTATATCGATGGATATCAACTAGAGTTATGTAATTTCAAAATATAATAAACGAGCCTTTGGCTAGTTTATTATGTTTGAAATTACATAACGAGAGTTGATATCCAGCGATATACAATTCTTTTGAGTTGTTAAAACTATTTCTCTTATGATTTTCATAATATTTAGTGCCGAACTGCTGTTGTTGTTTCAGATAACACACCGTTGCTAGGTATCGTTAATCACGGCCAACGAGATTTCAAAATTGTCCAATAGAAACGTCGAAAAAAGTAATTGCACATCACGCGTGGTGTGTTATTACTTGGCGTTGGGCCAATGAAATTCCTGTAAAAATGATTCAACAAGTTCATATCTAACTCCAGCTTCAAAGTCTTGTGTGCCGCAAATAACTGTTCCGTGCAAGGAATAGATAATAATTGTTCATCATAAGAGAAAATGGAATAACTAATTACAAGAATTGCGGTAAATTTTCATTGATTTATGTCACTTAAGTGCAGAAAGAATTAAAACAATTAACTGATATCAAAATCAGGAGATGGGGGACTGCATAACCTTGTACTGAAACAAATAGGGTTTCTTTGATTTTCTTTAATTTTTGAAGAGTTGTTCATTATGATCAGTGAAGGAAAATTAGTAATCGTTAGTAACATTAACACTACATGGCACATGTACACCTAAATGGCAATTTAATCAATCCAACTTGGATCACATCAAAGATTTAATTTTTGTAACAAATCATAATGAATTAAAATTTAAACATGACTTTCTACAGAGTAATTTCCCTTAGGTTGTGTGCACCTTTGTAAATTAATGACAATACATGTATCTGTTGATACATTTTTCACACCAAGGTCTGTGGTTCCCACTGGATACTCTAGCTTCCTCCACAACTAAAGCTGACCATCATGATATACATGTAGCTGAATTACTGCTGAAAATGGAGTTAAACCCAAGCAGACCAAACATTTTGCATATTCTAGATATTCTTTGAATAAAATCAGTTGATAAAGGGTCTGCTTCACAATTATGTCAATAACTGAGTTAAGCTAATGTATTGCTATATTTTATGTAGGTTTGTTTACCTGCTGTTAGTTACTATTATGTACAGTGATATACTTTAATAGGTTTGTTTAGCTGCTGTTAGTTACTAATGTACAGTGATATACTTTAATAGGTTTGTTTAGCTGCTGTTGGTTTAGTAGGAGATTTATGTAGAGCTTTGGGTCAGAAAATGTTGCCATACTGTGATGAAATAATGATGATGTTGTTAGAAAATTTAGGAGTAAGTACATGTAGTTCTTAATAGGCAGAATTGAAAAATGTATCCAGATCAAGAAAATGGTGGCTTATAAATGATATTGTCAGTAGTTGGTATCAGTCCAGTTAAGGTTTCTTACAATTAATTTGTAGTCAAAATAGTATACTGTCAAAAAACATGATGTGTAATTTGTTAACCACAAAACTGCAGCCGAATTCAATTTTAGTTTAGCAGTTGTAAGTTACTGAGTTGTACCCATAAAATTTTCCATACCATTAATATGTCTCCTTTGATCATTACTTCAATAGAAATTTGGGTCTTGTTAAGTACACATGTAACATTGATTTAAGGTAATAGGTATGTAAATAGCAATGTTTCCGGGTATCGATAAAATTTTACATGCAAGTGCATGAAACAGAGCTGAATATTAAAGTGAAAGAAAATCGGTGTTACCTATTTTAATGTCTGAAACATGACTAGCTAAAAAATAAAGAAGCTCTGTTGAATTCATATAGAATCTATGTAAAACGTACAGAAAAATTGAACAACAATCTTATTTAAATCAAACTATTTTTAAAGCATATCCTCTAATTTTCCTACAAAAACGAAATATTAAAAACAATGAAATTTCTGTTTTGATGATATAAATTTTATATGGGGTCACTGAATTCGTTTCTATAAAGTTGAATATTGACTCGGCTCACCAAAAATGGATTTTTGTCAAAATGACGGCACCATCGATAAAATGAAGATTTTAAGTGTAATTGGAATGATGATCCAATGTTAAGTGATATATACCACGAAAACGAACTCGTTGACCATATCAAAAAATTATACCAATAAATTGGAAATCCAACATCATATCAGTTTTACAGAAAAATTGTAAGGTACAGTTTGAAATACCGATGATTTAAAGTGAAAACTGAAATTATTTTACGTTTATTCTAAAGCAAAGTTTTAAGTTTATTCTAAAGCAAAGTTTTAACGTTTACCGCTAGGGGCGTTGATTTACGTACCTCTCACCTTTAGTGATTGAAAAAGGGGCAAGTGTCAAAATACATGTACAGCCTTCAATTTAGTCTACTACATGTATATGGTGGCCAAAAACTACGAAAATTTGAGATTTGCCACCAAAACTCCATTGTTGGTGGCCAACTGAATTTTTTTGAAAAAAAAAACAAAAAAACTTTGTATCAGCTTGGTTTACATAGGCCTTTAAAATTTTTGGGATGGTGCCCATATTGGCCACCTTGAATTAAATTCTTCCTTTGAGGGCTGATGTGCAATGTGTTTTGAATATCATGAATGTTTGTTGAGGAGATAATTAGATGATCTTGCATTTGTGGTTCTTTGTAGGGAGTGTTTAGAAATTAGAAAAGTGTTATGAACAGTACAGAAGTCATATTTGCTTTTAACAAAATTTTATTAGAATGATAAAGGTGTTTTATTTATAAAATTGGATGTATTCATTATTCAACATTGTTATGATTGTTTTTTATTTCCTGTTTCAGAATTCCACTGTACACCGGTCAGTAAAACCACAAATTCTTTCAGTATTTGGAGATTTAGCATTAGCAATAGGTCCATACTTCAAAAATTATTTAGAATATGTATTAAATACACTACAGCAAGCTTCACAAGCACAAGTTGATAAGGTAAGGTCTAATTTTCTGACTTATATCTTTTAAAATGTATATTGTATCTGCTATTATCCATGTCCAAAGTGTTTTCCCCCTGAAATTGTGTGACAGTAAAAAATAGAATAAAACCAACTATACATAATTCCTTATGTTATATTTGTACATGTATATGTTGATTTATTTTTTGTGATGCCATGTACTATCATTTATAATTATACCCCCCGCAAACGAAGTTTGAGGGTTTATAGGAATCACTGTCTGTCCATCTGTCCCCTTTCGTGTCCGGAGCAGAACTTTTGTACCGTAGCACCTAGGATTATCAAACTTGGTGTGTGGATGAATTTTGGAAGGCGCTGTGTCACATACCAAATTTAAGTTACTTTGACCTTGACTTTGGCATTTGACCTTTATGATAGTAAAATCATATGTATTTCGTGTCAGGAGCAGAACTTTTGTACCGTAGCACCTAGGATTATCAAATTTGGTTTGTGGATGCATCATGGGAAGGCGAAGTGTCACGTACCAAAGTTAGGTCACTGTGACCTTGACTTTGACGTTTGACCTTTATGATAGTAAAACCATATGTATTTCATATCAGGAGCAGAACTTTTGTACCGTAGCACCTAGAATTATCAAACTTGGTGTGTGGATGCATCATGGGAAGACGATGTATGGCGTACCAAATTTTGGTCACTGTGACATTGACTTTGACCTTTATGATAGTAAAACCATGTGCATTTCATGTCTGGAGCAAAACTTTTGTACCATAGCACCTAGGATTATCAAATTTGGTGTGTGGATGCATCATGGGAAGGCGATGTGTTGCATACCAAATTAAGGTCACTGTGACCTGGACTTTGACCTTTGACCTTAATGATAGTAAATCCTTGTTCATTTTGTGTCAAGAGCTTGGTTAAATAATCTTTTTATCCACTGAATTATATATTATTTAATGTATTACCCTTTATATGAAGTAGCAGATATGAACTGATTGGAATAAAACCTGCAACTTCAGTCCTGACAGGCTTTATTTCTGTTAGATTTACTTTCCAATTACCATGAGGCTGAAGGTCAAATTTCAAAATGACATACCTTGGTACTCAAATGCAGTTGCGGGGGGTATTAGTCTGGCGTTGCCGACAGCTCTAGTTTTATACAGTTTTGAATAGGAAATAGGAAGATATTGATGGATTTAAGTTATATGTTCTGACAGTGAGAAATGGAGCTATGTAAGAAGTTAATTACTTTAAAATCAAAAGAGGAAACACAAAAGTTATAAAATTGAGAATAAGTTTTGATTACCCCCTGGAAATGTTGAGAAGCAGGCAGGGACATAAAGTTAAGCCTTTTATTCACCCTAAAGAGACATGATGTTGAAGTTGAGTTTTTAGCCATTCTGATGACCCACATTAGTAAGAAGTGGAATAAATAATCAAATGGTGAATGTGTTATCTTTTATTATAATGAGGAATATTTTCCTTGTCATGGATTAACACTAGTTGAATTTATCTTCCCTCAAGGAGGTATAGTCATCATGGTGTAGTATTGATAAAAATGTTGAAGAATTAATAACATATAACATGTCAATAGTGCTTCTTTAATTGGTATTACAGCTGATTCGGCATAGCATGTTGAAAACAAATTACTTTTACTTGCTAGCCAAGTATGGTTCATTGTTTGGTTTACCTATGAACGTGAATTGCTTTGAATAACAAACCGTCCAATCAGAAACCATCTTGAAATGACTTCACTTAGTCAACCATGAGAGTCACACCTTCAGGTGAATTATTGCTGCGGTCAAGGAAGTGGCAAAACTTATATTGTAATGAAGTCAAGATTAACACCCTAAGCTTACACAATGTGTTAGATTCATCGATGTCAAATGTCTACATTGTAGATATATCAGACGTGAAAACCGGACAAATGTATACAATGTTGTCTTTGCACGACGGCGGGTCAATGAAAGGTAGAGAGCGTGGGTGTAAATCTTAATTTCGTTAAATTGAAAGTTTTGCCACTTGCTTGACCGCAACAATAAAGGCTATTCCAGATTGTTTCAGAAAGACAACCATAATTTGTGAGCATATCTTGCTTCATGGAAATATATTTTCAAATGTAAGAAATCAATGGTGGCATTTACTTTAAAGTTGTTAAGGGCTATTCCATTAAAAAGGATGTACCAGGGTCGGAAGGCAAAAAATGAAAATTCTTGTGGGTTCTTGACGATTTTGTATCTTATTTCTATACTCATATCTGTCCATTACCCTTGGTTGTGGGGGTAATAGAAACTTGCCTTCCGACCCTGGTACATGCATTTTAGTGGAAAAGCCCTAAGATTACTTAATACAGGGATGTGATACTTCCGCGGAATCGCGGATTTCCGCGGGTCCGATACTGACCGATTCCGTTATTATATGTATTTTTATACTTCCGCCAGGCTGATTTCCGGTTATTTCCGCGGGTCATCAAATGTATGAATCTCATCCCTGTTAATATTGAACCAAAAGTATTTGTAAACAATAAATAATATCACTACAGACCAGGAGAAGCAAATTATATCTAGTTAATCTGCAGGCTTCAAACCAAATATGAAAAAAAACTGCATAAAATTGTGACTGACAGACAGACATCTAACTACATACATCAATACACATCCTTAGGCTTAGCTGACTTAGGTAAAAAGTTTGCAAACTTTGATGGAACGTGGATACCTGAAATGGCTGTAATACCAAGAGAATTCTAATTGCAACAATTACCTTTATTTTCAGACTGATTATGATATGATAGATTATTTAAATGAATTAAGGGGAGGGTGCTTAGAAGCATACACAGGAATAGTCCAAGGTTTAAAGGGAGTCGGAGAACAGCCTGATGGTATGTATTTCTGTAAAAGACAAGGAGGCAAGGACAGTTTTATTTAAATTTTCCTGGAAAGGGGACTTTAATTATTGTATTTAAAAAAAAAAAAGATAAATGGCTCCGAGGTAGAAATATACATTATTAATGGCATTTTCTGTATAGTTTAATGATAATTCTAAAAATCTTGAACCTAATCTACTAGTTTATAACCAAATTATGAAGAAGTATAGTATCCAGTTTTTTCTTTAAAAGAAATATTAGATGGAAACATGTATGTCTAATGATTTAAAAAACATGTATAGATGTTTGAAAGCTTGAATTGAATTGACAAAACTGTTTTCATTGTACCTTTAAAAAAATTAGAAGAATTGGTGTTGCAAAATAAAATGCATATGAAAATCAGGTCTTGTGGTTACTTGTGACTACTGCATTGTAAATTTCCACATATCCAATTTGTACTTAAGGAAAGGATATGTGATTTCTTTGGCAGACTCATCATTTCTTGTAAAAACTAAACAGTTGTGCAGAGCCAGGGATGATACTGCTTAGATACTTTAAGATTGCTTCTCGTAGCAAAAAAAATGTCAATCATGTGTTTTTATGCCCCCGCCGTTAGGGGATGTGGGCATTATCAGTTACCTACGTTTATACCCGTAGGCATTGAGATTGTACCACCCTGAAGCACTTCTGTGCAGCCTGAGGCGTAGCCGAAGGCTGTACAGTGGTGCTGAAGGGTGGTACAATCTCAATGCCTACGGGTAGAAATGTAGGTAACGGATTTATGCCCGGCTTTGTCTTTCATTGCACCGAAAAAGCATATTAATGGAAGTAAATCTGTACGAAATTTCAACGTCATCTGTGTTGCGCAATAAAACAAGTATGGTAAATATGCAGAAAATGCCCCACTTTCCCTGTCGAGGATGGTACCTAAGGTACCAACCTCAGACTTTGCTGTTTTTAGGCGATTTGATTTTGGGTTGACGATTTCTTGAGGTTATAAAGTTTTTGGCGCCAGTTTTTACTTACTTACGTCATAGAATATGTGACGTTATCACAAAGGAATTCCATGGCACTGGTGCTAGCAACGTTCTTAACAACGAGACGGGTGCATGGGATTTGTACCAACAGGCTGCCATCCAATCAAAAGCCGGCATTCATCAAAAGCCAGGGATAATAAGTTTTACCCTTGTCTGTACGTCTGTCCGTACGTACGTACTTCTGAACATTTTCGTCAAGGATTTCTCAGCTTGTGTATGCAGTAATGATTTGATATTTGGTCTGAAGCTTTAGTATGATGAGTTGTACCGTGTCTCCCCATTTCAAGTCCTTAACTCGTCTACTTCATGTTTGATGACAACTTTGATTTTTTCCCATTATAGCGGTATATTGAAATTTTCGTCAATGATTTCTCAGCTTGGGTATGTAGTAATGATTTGACATTTGGTCTGAAGCTTAAGTATGATGAGTTGTACAGTGTCTCCCCTTTTCAAGTCCGTAACTCATCTACTTCCTGTTTGACGACAACTTTGATTTTTAGCTCACCTGGCCTAAAAGGCCAAGTGAGCTTTTGCCATCACTTTGCGTCCGTCGTCTGTCTGTCCGTCAACAATTTCAAAAATCTTCTTCTCTGAAACTGCTGGATGAATTGTAACCAAACTTGGCCTGAATCATCACCAGGATATGCAGTTTTAAAATTGTGTTCGATTAGTCCGTAGATCAAACAAGATGGCCGCTGTTACTAAAAATAGAACATAGGGATAAATTGCTGTTTTTTGCAAATAACCAAACAACCGTTACAGATATCAAAAATCTGACTAAGTAAAAATGATCAGCATGGCAAGATCTACCTGACCTGCAATTTTGAAGAAAATTTGAAAACCTGTCTTGGAGTTATTGGCCTTTTTCTGTAAAATTTTCATAATTTTTACTTTATTAATTTTTTATCAGAAAAACTATAAGAGAAAGAAGTCAACTTTAAATTGCAGAAATGTTCAGCATGTCAAGATCTACCCATCCTGAAATTTTGAAGAAAATCCAAAAACCCTTATAGGAGTTACTGCCCTTTTTTCACAAAATTTTCAAAATTTTCATATTTTTTCATCTTTTTATTTCCAAAACTACAGCAGATGAAGGTTAAGTGTAAATTGATAAAATGATTGCCATGCTGTGGAGACTTCAAAACTGGCATTGAAAATTGTTCGTTGACCGTCATTTTTAAAATGGCCCCCCAAAAAAGGAGGGAAAATTCAACATTGTCTGATTTCCCATTATAGCCTTATATTGAAATTTTTCGTCAAGGATTTCTCAGCTTGTGTATTTAGTAATGATTTGATATTTGGTCTGAAGGTTTAGTAACATGAGTTGTACAGTGTCCCCCCTTTTCAAGTCTGTATCTCATCTACTTCCTGTTAGATGACAACTTAGATTTTTTTCCCATTATAGCCACATATTGAAATTTTTCGTCAAGGATATCTCAGCTTGTGTATTCAGTAATGATTTGATATTTGGTCTGAAGTTTTGGTATGATGAGTTGTACCGTGTCTCCCCTTTTCAAGTCCGTAACTCATCTACTTCCTGTTTGAGAAAGACTTCGATTTTTTTTCCCCAATTATAGCCATATATTAAAATTTTTCGTCAAGGGATTTCTCAGCTTGTGTATGTAGTAATAATTTGATGGTAAGTCTGAAGCTTTGGTATGATAGGTTGTACTGTGTCTCCCCTTTCATCTACTTCCTGTTTACCGATATATATCTGGCGGGGGCATCCGTGTCCCATGGACACATTTTCTTTTATTTTTATATATTAATAAGTAGTCAATGCATAAATGGATTGCATAAAAATGGTTTGTAAATGATCAATAATAGTTTGATGCATAAACAAGAATAAAAAGGGATATATAGAGAGGAAAGTGGGTCAATATCTATAGTCTATACATGTATTACACAGAAGTCAAACAATCAGTCACAATGTTCTGTATTTCAGCTGATGTCAACTTAATACAGCCACATGTTGGTCATGTGATGTCGTTTATAGAACATATAGCTTTAGATGAAGACCATAGTGATGAAAATATAGCTGCAGCATGTGGTTTAATAGGGTATGTTATTGTTTAAATATTACTCTTTGACAGGATGAAATGATCAGTCAGGGGATGGACTTGTACAAGTCATTTTTATGCCCCTGTGAAACGAAGTTTCGGGGGGGCATATAGTTTTTGGTCTGTCTGTTTGTTTGTCTGTTTGTCCACAAAAAACTTTAACATTGGGTACATCTTTTGAATGGTAAATGATAGGGCTGTCATATTTTGCATGTGTATTTCTTGTGGCAAGACCTTTCAAACGATACCAAAATTTTGGACCTCGTGACCTTGACCTTGACATGTGATGGACTTTTTGAAAAAAATAATAAACTTTAACATTGGGTATATCTTTTGAATGGTAAATGATATGGCTTTCATATTTTGCATGTGCATTCCTTGCGGCAAGACCTTTTAATTGGTACCAGAATAGTTGACCTTGTGACTTTGACCTTGGCCTGTGAACAACTGCATAAAAACTTTAACATTGAGCATATCTTTTGAATGGTAAGTGATAGTTCTTTCTTTGTGTTTTCCTTGTGGAGAGACCTTTCAGTTGGTACCAGAATATTTGACCTTGTGACCTTGACCTTCGCATGTGACTGTACGGTAAAATTTCACCAAAAAATGAATTATATTTTGTTTTATTTTATATGTATATAGAAATTAAACTCATTTATGATGAAATGTTTCTTGATATCTATAGAAATTTTTTTTGTAAAAAAGATTTTTTAAATCATTCAGCATATTTTCTTCATTTATTCACTTTCGTTTTACATGTATCTAAATATGTATTATACATATCAAGGATGAGGGATGTTACTAAAAATATCTATTATTTCATTTCTTCTCTTCTGTGTATACCTCCACTTTTGGGGAACCAGTATTGATGATCCCTGGTGTAATCAAAGTACAGATAACACTGATCAACAGAACACAATGAGTTGGCTATAAATGTGTCAAGAAGGGGGGGGGGGGATGAAAATTGTTTTCTTAATAATACTTGGATAATGATTGGAAGGGTTCATTTGGGTGACTTCTGTGTTTGCATCCAATTGCAATCATCATTTGATGTGATTAAACTTTTCTGTTGATACCAGAATTTATTTCTACAAATTATTTTGTCAGAAGGACATTCATTGTTCAAAGTTGGTAAATGTTTCTTCTTTACTTCTACCCGGGGGCATAAGTGTTTCACAAAACACATTTTGTTAGAACTGACTTAAGGAAGTCATTGTAATAATGTTTTCTGACTTGTACAAGTCAGATTGCAAATTAAGCTTAAACTTTTATTAGCTATTTCAATAATTTTCTGATTTTTTAGCTATTTACTGATAATTTTTATGCATACTTTAATTTATTGGCTATCTTTTGTGATAGATGAAGTCTAAGAGGGTGACCTATTAGTATTGGCAGGTTAGCTTTGAAAATTACCCCTCTGGGAATTATAATCTTTCTTCTGAGAAAAATGCCTTTCAAGTGATGTGTGAAATTATGATTTTATGAATAACCTGGCATTAATACATTACATAGATCTACAAATGTTTCATCTCAGGATAACATACATAAGAATCAGTTATAACTTACTTTTCACCACTTTTTGACTTGATGAAGTCAGAATTATTTATCATTAATTACAATTTGACTTGTACAAAGTCAGAACAGCTAATTTTAATCAAGGGGAATAACCCAAAGAATCTACCAACACTGACTTCCTCAAGTCAGATAAAACTGACTTAAACATGTCAATCCCCTGACTGATGATATGGAGTAAATGTATACTAGATCGAAAAGTTTTTGTGTTTAAAGCATGTTTTAAGATTTTTAGCCCACCTGACCCAAAGGGTCAGTGTCAGCTATTGCCATCACTTGGCGTCTGTCGTCTGTCTGTCCATCCATCCGTTGTCTGTTAACTTTTCACATTTTCATCTTCTCCTCTAAAACTACTGTAGCAAATTCAACCAAACTTTACAGGAATGATGTATGGAAGGTCCTTTACAAAGATTGCTCATTTCGTTCCGATCCGACAAAAAACATGGCCGCCAGCGCGGAACTTAAGTTTAACATTGGACCCTATGGGACAAATCTCATTTTCATATTCTGCTCTGAAACCACTGAAGCAAATTCAACCAAACTTTTCAGGAATGATGTACTAAAGGTCCTTAACAAGGATTGCTCATTTCGTTCGGATCTGACAAACAACATGGCCGACAGCACGGAACATAGTTTAACATTGGACCCTATGAGGAAATCACATGTTCATCTTCTGCTCTGAAACAGCTGAAGGGAATTCAACCAAACTTTGCAAGAATGATGTATGGAAGGTCCTTTACAAAGATTGCTCAATTCTTTCTGATCTGATAAAAACATGGCCACCAGAGCTGAACTTAGGTTTAACATTGGACCCTATGGGAAAAATCCCATTTTTGTGGTCGTATATTGGTATGGTGCTGTCGTTGTCGTCGTCGTTGTCGTCATTGTCGCCTGTAGACACTTTAGTTTTTGGTCAATAACTTAAGTTCCAGTAGATCGATCCTTATGAAAGTTGAACGTAATGTTTTTTGGTACAAAAGGAAGCCTTGGCTTAGTTTTGGTCATTGTGGCCCCACCCGTTTTTAAAAAAGGGGCCAAAAAGGGTTAAATTGGGTGTTTTCACATGTTTTTCTGTAGAATCTTTGTTAATAATCAGATTTTGATGGGGTCTCTTTCAGTGTGCTCCTGAGGAAATTTCCAATCTGAAGTGTGTCAACGGATTTAACATAGCATATTCCGCTCATGAGATAAATGGGGCCCAACAGGGGCAAATCTCCAAAAAAATAAATTTTTTATTTTAAGTCTGATTTTGATGCAGTTTTTTTTTAATGGATTCCTTGTGAAAAATTAATATGGCACTCAGCTATTAGATTTCTGATAACTTGTTTCCTTTCCCAGCTATGAGGGGCTGAACGGGGCCAAAATTGTGAATTTGCAGATTATGTAGAATTTTTATTTTTCATCAGATTTCGATGGGATTTTTTTCTTTGGATTCCTCTTGATCTAAGCTTTCAGTAATATGCAACAGATTTTGTGTAGGTCTTACAGTTTCCGAGCTACAAGGGGTCAAAGGGGCCAAAAATGCAATTTTTCTAAATATGTCAAATCTTTATTTTTCATCGGATCTCAATGGGATTTTTTTTTTTGGATTCCTATTGATCTAAGCTTTCAGCTGTATGTCAACGGTTTGTGTTACTCTTACCGTTTCCAAGCTACAAGGGGTCAAAGGAGCCAAAATTGCAATTTTTCTAAATATGTCAAATCTTTATTTTTCATCGGATTTCGATGGGATTTTTTTCTTTGGATTCCGTCTTGATCTAAGCTNTTTTATGCATGACTGAATCTGTTTAAATGAATGATTATAATCCATTCCTGGTTATTGACATGTGCAACATGTGACAATGCTGTGCAACGAGGTGAGCTTAGCAGGCTGTGGCTGCTTTCTATGTTTTTAATCAAGGGGAATAACCCAAAGAATCTACCAACACTGACTTCCTCAAGTCAGATAAAACTGACTTAAACATGTCAATTCCCTGACTGATGATATGAAGTAAATGTATACTAGATTGAAAAGTTTTTGTGTTTAAAGCATGTTTTAAGATTTTTAGCTCACCTGACCCAAAGGGTCAGTGTGAGCTATTGCCATCACTTGGCGTCTGTCGTCTGTCTGTCCATCCATCCGTTGTCCGTTAACTTTTCACATTTTCATCTTCTCCTCTGAAACTACTGTAGCAAATTCAACCAAACTTTACAGGAATGATGTATGGAAGGTCCTTTACAAAGATTGCTCATTTCGTTCCGATCCGACAAGAAACATGGCCGCCAGCGCGGAACTTAAGTTTAACATTGGACCCTATGGGACAAATCCCATTTTCATATTCTGCTCTGAAACCACTGAAGCAAATTCAACCAAACTTTTCAGGAATAATGTACTAAAGGTCCTTAACAAGGATTGCTCATTTCGTTCGGATCTGACAAACAACATGGCCGACAGCACGGAACATAGTTTAACATTGGACCCTATGGGGAAATCACATGTTCATCTTCTGCTCTGAAACAGCTGAAGGGAATTCAACCAAACTTTGCAAGAATGATGTATGGAAGGTCCTTTACAAAGATTGCTCAATTCTTTCTGATCTGATAAAAAACATGGCTGCCAGAGCTGAACTTAGGTTTAACATTGGACCCTATGGGAAAAATCCCATTTTTGCGGTCGTATATTGGTATGGTGCTGTCGTTGTCGTCGTCGTCATCGTCGTCTGTAGACACTTTAGTTTTTGGTCAATAACTTAAGTTCCAGTAGATCAATCCTTATGAAATTTGAACGTAATGTTCTTTGGTACAAAGGGAAGCCTTGGCTTAGTTTTGGTCATTGTGGCCCCACCGGTTTTTAAAAAAGGGGGGCAAAAAGGGTTAAATTGGGTGTTTTCACATGTTTTTCTGTAGAATCTTTGTTAATAATCGGATTTTGATGGGGTCTCTTCCAGTGTGCTCCTGAGGAAATTTCCAATCTGAAGTGTGTCAACGGATTTAACATAGCATGTACCGCTCATGAGATAAATGGGGCCCAACAGGGGCAAATCTCCAAAAAAATAAATTTTTTATTTTAAGTCTGATTTTGATGCAGTTTTTTTTAATGGATTCCTTGTGAAGAATTAATATGGCACTCAGCTATTAGATTTCTGATAACTTGTTTCCTTTCCAGGCTATGAGGGGCTGAACGGGGCCAAAATTGTGAATTTGCAGATTATGTAGAATTTTTATTTTTCATCAGATTTCGATGGGATTTTTTTCTTTGGATTCCTCTTGATCTAAGCTTTCAGTACTATGCCAACAGATTTTGTGTAGGTCTTACAGTTTCCGAGCTACAAGGGGTCAAAGGGGCCAAAAATGCAATTTTTCTAAATATGTCAAATCTTTATTTTTCATCGGATTTCGATGGGATTTTTTTCTTTGGATTTCTCTTGATCTAAGCTTTCAGTTGTGGCTCTTACCTTTTCCGAGCTACAAGGTGTCAAAGGGGCCAAAATTGCAATTTTTCTAAATATGTCGTAACTTTCTTTTTCATCAGATTTCGATGGAATTTTTTTCTTTGAATTTCTATGGATGTAAAGTTTTAGTTGATAGTACATATTTTGCATAGCTCTTATGTTTTTGCATCAGTAAGTGATCAAAAGGGTTGAATTTTTCCCTATTTTGTTCCTAGCTAATAACTGTGTCAAGCTTCTTTTCGTGTCCAACTTATTATTGTGTCAAGCTCTTTACGGTGTCCACATTCACTTTAAACTACTTTTGTTGAAATTTCAGTGGTCGACATGCTGCGGTCGTATCATGCTGCGCTCGGCCTAGCCCTTTATTATATTCTGCTCTGAAACCACTGAAGCAAATTCAAATAAACTTTACAGGAATGATGAACTAAAGGTCTTTAACGATGATTGCTCATTTCATTCCGATCCAACAAACAACATGGCCGGCAGCACGGAACATAGTTTAACATTGGACCCTATGGGAAAATCACATTTTCATCTTCTGCTCTAAAACAGTTGAAGCGAATTCAACCAAACTTTACAAGAATGATGTATGGAAGGTCCTTTACAAAGATTGCTCATTTCTTTCTGATCCGATAAAAAACATGGCCAACAGCGGGGAACTTGGCTTTAACATTGGACCCTATGGGAAAAATCACATTTTCATCTTGTCCTCTGAATTTACCACTGAAGTAAATTCAACCAAACATGACAAGAATGATGTACTAAATAAACTTAACAAAGATTGTTCATTTTGTTCCGATCAGAGAAAAAGCATGGCCGCCAGCACCGAACATAGTTTGACATTGGACCCTATGGGAAAATCACAATATTATTTTCTCTTCTGAAACCACGGAAGCAAATTCAACCAAACTTTATACAGGAATAATGTTATAAAGGTCCTTAACAAAGATTACTCATTTCACTCCAATCCAATAAAAACATGGCCGCCAGCGCAGAACTTAGGTTTAACATTGGACCCTATGGCACAATCACATTTTCATCTTCTCCTCTGAAACCACTGAAGCAAATTCAACCAAACTTTACAGGAATGATGTACTAAAGGTCCTTTTCAAAGATTGCTTATTTTCTATTCCGACAAAAGACATGGCTGCCAGCACTGAACTCGGGTTCAACATTGGCCCCTATGGGAAAAAGTCTCATTTTGATTTTCTCCTCTGAAACTGCTGCAGCAAATTCAACCAAACTAAATAAAATAGAGGAATGATATAAGGAAGGTACTTTACAAAATCTGCTCTTTCATTTCTATCTGACAAAAAATATGGCCTCCAGTGCAGAACATAGTTGAACTTCGTAGCCCGGTATGTGAAAACCATACTTTTCATCATCTTCTCTGAAACTATTCAAGCAAATTTAACTTAGGGCTATTCCAGTAAAAATTCCCACCAGGGGGTGGAACGCCACTTATTTTTATACCCCCCACCAAGAGAAAAAAAATTAAATATATACTGTGGAAGTACTTTTGTTTGTGGACATCAATTTTCGTGGCTTTCATAAGTATCACTATTTCATGTGTACTTAAATTAGTGGTTTCAAATTCTATGCTTTTAAACATTGAACATTGAAAAAATGCATTTCATTGGGAATTTAATTTCGTGGTTTCAGCGAAACACGAAATCCACGAAAATTGGAACCCCATGAACAATAGTACTTTCACAGTAATTAAACTATTAGGATACAACACAAATTTACCCACCACCAACAGAAAAATAATTCACTGGTGTTCCACCTCCCCGGTGGGAATTTTAAATGGAATAGCCCTTAACTGTATTGGAATGATGCATTGAAAGTCCTTTGCAAAGATTACTCATTTCAATAGGATCAGACAAAAAACACTTGTGTTAATGGAGAATATAGCTAAACATTAGACATCATTGGTAAGATACATCTTTTTTGGTCATGCATGGCATAAAAACGGTGAGCGATACAGGCTCAGTCTCTGGGCCTCTAGTTGTTCTTATTTAATTATAACTCATTACAGTAAGAACAAATACACTGAAACCCGTCTAAACCGTCCCCTTTCAGACTGAAGATTTTGTTCAGATAGACAGGTGTTCGGTTTACACAGGTTCCAAATATATAGAAATTAATAGAGTCTTGGCATTGTGTTTGGTTTAGACAGGTTTTCGGTTTAGTCATGGTTTGGTTTAGACAGGTTTGACTGTATAAACAATCATTTATGCAGTTAAAAGGGACATGCTAAATTTCTTATTTAGTTTTCACATTGCTAGCTTCCCTATGATAGTTGCACTTTACATTTGCAAATTTTAAGTTGAGAAAATATAATGATTGCCTCTATTGTTTTTATCTATCTACTACAGAAAAGGCAAAACATTTAAAGCATATACAATGATCAAAACTATAGAAAGGTTGCATGGCATGCCAAGATCAACCATGGAAACTGGCTGAGGGAATAAAAAGTTGGTCTAATGTAATGACACTTTACATGAATGTTTGACAAGAGTGAAATTTGAATTCAATTTGTACAAATGGATGTATAAATGTTTCAAATTTATGAAATAAAAAAAAAAATAGAATTGGGTTCTTACATGTACATGTAAATTCTTTTGTATGTTTAAATTACTCTCATCATGAATGGTACTGTCAATGTTATAGCTGTGGTTAAGATTTTACAACCATTCAGTGGACAGCTGTTATGTAATGAAGACAAAATGATGACTAAATTTGCTCACTACATATAATGTGTGATGGCAACGTATTCGTACTGTCTGATGAGTGTCTTCTGTTAACTGATGTTCCTAATACTTGATGCTTTGTTCTTTTTGTGAACAAGATTGATAATGCATATCAAATAATTGCAAACTCCTTTAATTAGCTCACCTGACCTGAAGGGTCAGTGTGAGCTTTTGCCATCACTTGGCATACGTCGTCCGTCCGTCGTCTGTTAACTTTTCACAATCATCTTCTCCTCTGAAACCACTGAAGCAAATTCAACCAAACTTTACAGGAATGTTGTACTAAAGGTCCTTTACAAAGATTGCTCATTTCGTTCTGATCTGATAAAAAACATGGCCGCCAGCGCGGAACTTAGGTTTAACATTGGACCCTATGGGAAAATTCACATTTTCATCTTCTGCTTTGAAACCACTGAAGCAAATTCAACCAAACTTTACAGGAATGATGTACTAAAGGTCCTTAACAAAGATAGCTCATTTCATTCCAATCCGGCAAAAAACATGGCCGCCAGCACGGAACAAGGATTTACATTGCACCCTATGGGAAAATCACATTTTCATCTTCTGATCTGAAACCACTGAAGCAAATTCAACCAAACTTTACAGGAATGATGTATGGAGGGTCCTTTACAAAGATAGCTCATTTCTTTTCAATGGGATGAAAAACACGGCCACCAGCATTGAACTTGTGTTTAACATTGGACCCTGTGGGAAAAATCACATTCTCATCTTCTGCTCTGAAACAGCTGAGGCAAATTCAACCAAATTTTACAGGAATGATGTACTAAAGGTCCTTAACAAAGATTGCTCAAATCCTTCCGATCCGAAGAAAAAGATGGCTGCCATCAGGGAACATGGTTTAACATTGGACCCTATGGGAAAGTCACACTTTCATCTTCTTCATTGAAACCACTGAAGCAAATTAGACCAAACTTTACAGGAAAGATGTATGGAAGGTTCTTTACAAAGATTGCTCACTTCGTTCCGATCCGATAAAAAACATGGCCGCCAGCACGGAACTTAGGTTCAACATTGGACCCTATGGGAAAATCACATTTTCATCTTCTACTCTGAAACGGCTGAGGCAAATTCAACCAAACTTTACAGGAATTATGTTCTAAAGGTCCTTAACAAAGATTGCTCATTTCCTTTCAATCCACCACAAAACATGGTCGCCAGCATGGAACATGGTTTAACATTGGACCATAAGGGAAAATCACATTTTAATCTTCTCCTCTGAAACCACTGGAGCAAAATGAACCAAACTTTACAGGAATGATATACTTAAGGTCTTTAACAAAGATTGCTTATTTTGTACCGATCAGAGAAAAAATATGGCGGCCAGCATGGGACACAGTTTAACATTGGACCCTATGGGGAAAATCATATTTTCATCTTCTCTTCTGAAACCACTGAAGCATTGAATTCAACCAAACTTTACAGGAATGTTTAACTAAAGGTTCTTTCCAAAGATTGCATATTTTGTTCCAATCTGACAAAAAAAAATGACTGCCAGTGTGGAACTTAGGTTTAACATTGAACCCTACGCAAAAAATCACATTTTCATCATCTCCTCTGAAATCACTGAAACAAATTCAACCAAACTTAAGAGGAATTATGTACTAAACGTCCTTAACAAAGATTGCTCATTACATTCAGATCTGATAAAAAAAACATGGCAGCCAGCACAGAACTTAGGTTTAATATTGGAATCTATTGGAAAATCACATTTTCATGTTCTCCTCTGAAAGGGCTGAAGCAATTTCAACCAAATTGTACAGGAATGATGTATGGAAGGTACTTTACAAAATTTTCTCATTTCATTTTGATCCGACAAAAACATGGCCTCCAGTGCAGAACATAGTTTAACGTCGTAGCCCTGTATGTGAAAACCATACATAAGAACCTTTTCATTACCTTCTCTGAAACTAAACAAATTTAACTAAACTGTATTAGAATGATGTATTAAAGGTCCTTTGCAAAGGTTATTCATTTCAATAGGATCAGAAAAAAACACGTGTGCCAATGGAGAACATAGCTTAACCTTAGACCTCATTGGTAAAATACATCTTTTTTGGTCATGCATGGCATAGAAGTATTTTGTCAGGTGAGCGATACAGGCTCAGTCTCTGAGCCTCTAGTTNAGACAGGTTTTCGGTTTAGTCATGGTTTGGTTTAGACAGGTTTGACTGTATAAACAATCATTTATGCAGTTAAAAGGGACATGCTAAATTTCTTATTTAGTTTTCACATTGCTAGCTTCCCTATGATAGTTGCACTTTACATTTGCAAATTTTAAGTTGGGAAAATATAATGATTGCCTCTATTGTTTTTATCCACCTACTACAGAAAGGCAAAACATTTAAAGCATATACAATGATCAAAACTAGAGAAAGGTTGCATGTCATGCCAAGATTAACAAATTTCCAAGTTACCATGGAAACTGGCTGAGGGAATAAAAAGTTGGTCTAATGTAATGACACTTTACATGAATGTTTGACAAGAGTGAAATTTGAATTCCATTTGTACAAATGGATGTATAAATGTTTCAAATTTATGAAACAAAACAAAAAAATTAGAATTGGGTTCTTACATGTACATGTAAATTCTTTTGTATGTTTAAATTACTCTCATCATGAATGGTACTGTCAATGTTTTAGCTGTGGTTAAGATTTTACAACCATTCAGTGGACAGCTGTTATGTAATGAAGACAAAATGATGACTAAATTTGCTCACTACATATAATGTGTGATGGCAACGTATTCGTACTGTCTGATGAGTTTCTTCTGTTAACTGATGTTCCTAATACTTGATGCTTTGTTCTTTTTGTGAACAAGATTGATAATGCATATCAAATAATTGCAAACTCTTTTAATTAGCTCACCTGACCTGAAGGGTCAGTGTGAGCTTTTGCCATCACTTGGCGTCCGTTGTCCGTTAACTTTTCACATAATCATCTTCTCCACTGAAACCACTGAAGCAAATTCAACCAAACTTTACAGGAATGTTGTACTAAAGGTCCTTTACAAAGATTGCTCATATCGTTCTGATCTGATAAAAAACATGGCCACCAGCGCGGAACTTAGGTTTAACATTGGACCCTATGGGAAATTCACATTTTCATCTTCTGCTTTGAAACCACTGAAGCAAATTAACCAAACTATACAGGAATGATGTACTAAAAGTCCTTAACAAAGATAGCTCATTTCATTCCGATCCGGCAAAAAACATGGCCGCCAGCACGGAACAAGGATTTACATTGGACCCTATGGGAAAATCACATTTTCATCTTCTGATCTGAAACCACTGAAGCAAATTCAACCAAACTTTACAGGAATGATGTATGGAAGGTCCTTTACAAAGATAGCTAATTTCTTATCAATGGGATAAAAACACAGCCACCAGCATTGAACTTGTGTTTAACATTGGACCCTATGGGAAAAAATCACATTTTCATCTTCTGCTCTGAAACAGCTGAGGCAAATTCAACCAAACTTTACAGGAATGATGTACTAAAGGTCCTTAACAAAGATTGCTCAAATCCTTCCGATCTGAAGAAAAAGATGGCTGCCATCAGGGAACATGGTTTAACATTGGACCCTATGGGAAAGTCACATTTTCATCTTCTTCTCTGAAACCACTGAAGCAAATTAGACCAAACTTTACAGGAAAGATGTATGGAAGGTTCTTTACAAAGATTGCTCACTTCGTTCCGATCCGATAAAAAACATGGCCGCCAGCACGGAACTTAGGTTCAACATTGGACCCTATGGGAAAATCACATTTTCATCTTCTACTCTGAAACGGCTGAGGCAAATTCAACCAAACTTTACAGGAATTATGTTCTAAAGGTCCTTAACAAAGATTGCTCATTTCCTTTCAATCCACCATATCTGTTCCAATCTGACAAAAAAAAAAATGACTGCCAGTGTGGAACTTAGGTTTAACATTGAACCCTATGCAAAAATCACATTTTCATCATCTCCTCTGAAATCACTGAAACAAATTCAACCAAACTTAAGAGGAATTATGTACTAAACGTCCTTTTTTTGTAATTATTTATTTTTTAAAGCTTGTGATTATATAATGTATGAATATGTATATATATCAAAGTTATAATATAATAATATGAAGAGCTTTTTTAAATAAAAAGTAGAAATTAATTATACATATACCGTGTGAAAAAAAAGGAGATAAAAAGCTGGTATAAGGTCAATTTTAAAGAAACAAAAACAAATTATTATAACAATAGACACATAGAGGAGTATTAATTCTCTCATGCTAAATAGACTCTTTCTAACTCAATCATACTCGCAATCATATTATATACAGATAGTACATAGAAAGTATCCTGGGGCGCATACATCCCACTGTCCAATTGTGATATGCCCCCAGTTAGTTAACAATCAATTGCATTCAACACACACACATACACAAGCAAATCATTCTCTTACATTCATAATAATCTACTAAACGTCCTTAACAAAGATTGCTCATTACATTCAGATCTGATAAAAAAAACATGGCAGCCAGCACAGAACTTAGGTTTAATATTGAAATCTATTGGAAAATCACATTTTCATGTTCTCCTCTGAAAGGGCTGAAGCAATTTCAACCAAATTGTACAGGAATGATGTATAGAAGGTACTTTACAAAATTTTCTCATTTCATTTTGATCCGACAAAAACATGGCCTCCAGTGCAGAACATAGTTTAACGTCGTAGCCCGGTATGTGAAACCCATACATAAGAACCTTTTCATTACCTTCTCTGAAACTAAACAAATTTAACTAAACTGTATTAGAATGATGTATTAAAGGTCCTTTGCAAAGGTTACTCATTTCAATAGGATCAGAAAAAAACACTTGTGCCAATGGAGAACATAGCTTAACCTTAGACCTCATTGGTAAAATACATCTTTTTTGGTCATGCATGGCATAGAAGCATTTTGTCAGGTGAGCGATACAGGCTCAGTCTCTGAGCCTCTAGTTATGATACTCGATTGGCAAACAAATATTGAAGCAAAAGTGAGGAAATGGGAAATTCCAAAATCATGGCATTTCATTGAGACAGCACAAACAAGAGAAAACAAACAAAAATGAACAAGAACACCACAAAATTAAAGCATATGTAATGTGAACCTTACAAAAACTTAGGTATCATGAGGTGCTACATAAGGGTAAGCATGATAAATGATAAGTGATGATTCTGTACGCTTATTATGTCAAGTCTTTTTGATATCCTTTCTGATTTTTCACTGGAAATTATGACAATTTATTTTTTTAAAATATTAATCAAAATATGAGAAGTTAAAGGCAATGTTCATTAAAGATGTGTATGAAAAACTATATTTGGTCAATAATGGAGGGAAATTTTGATTCCCAAATGGCCAGACTTNGGCTAATTTTTATTTTCCCTAGTTTGTGTCCAGCTAATTACTTGGTCAATCTCCTTATTGCGTCCATCTAATTATTGTGTCAAGCTCTTTCCTATGTCCATACTCACTTTAAATTACACTTTTTCAAATTTCAGTGGACGACATGCTGCGGTCGTATCATGCTGCGCTGGGCGTAGCCCTTTATTAAAATATTAATCAAAATATGAGAAGTTAAAGGCAATGTTCATTAAAGATGTGTATGAAAAACTATATTTGGTCAATAATGGAGGGAAATTTTGATTCCCAAATGGCCAGACTTTGGTGTAAGAAATTCTTAAATAAGCATTAAACTCCCTTTTCCAAAAACTTTTGATAAACCCCCGAGAAGACATGTAACAGGTTCATTTCCTAGTTTGTTTATATTTATATTTCATTGTTTTACATGGATTCTCAAATTTGAAGACCTTTAATATAGTACACTGCATACAGCATCTACTTTTATTTTCCTATTTACCTTAAATTTAGATTTAGGAAAAGTAGTGGGGCCTTAAATAAACATGACAAATAGCAACAAGAGGCTCAACAGTTTAGTTTGCTGAATGAAGACAAAATGATGACTAAATTTGCTCACTATAAATAATGTGTGAAAGCAATGTATTCGTACTGTCTGATGATTGTCTTCTGTAAATAATTACACTTTATTCTTGAGAATTAAGTTTGGAAAAAGAGATTTTGATCGGAGTAAAATTTTTGTTTTACTGGCTTTATAACCTTATATGAGCATGTAGTATTTTTGTCTGTTCACCCTCTTGGACATTATTAATATTCATAAACACAAGCCATGTGTAGGAAGCATGACATTATCTGATTTCTTCTTCAGTTTTCTCTGGATTTAATATGCCCGTTTTGTACCACATTTGTTTGAATCTGAACACGTATATACATGTTGTTGGAATATTTTAGTATCATTCATCATAAATGTATTTTTATCGGTAAAGCAAATGGAGTTTGAAAATATTTCTTCAATAACCAAAGTTGAGGTATAACCTTACATTGAAATCTTTTTATGTTTCAGTGATCTGTGTACAGCTTTCGGTGCTAGTATGTTGCCTTTGGTAGACAAAGAACCAATCACAGGTTTAATTACAAAAGGTCGAAGAGCAAAAGCCAGCAAGTCAAGAACACTAGCCACATGGGCTACTAAAGAAATTCGTAAATTAAAAAATGCTTCATGGTAAGTGTAACTTCTACTACAGTCTGTTCTGTTTGTTATTTTGATCCTAAAAAACCCGAAAAATTGTACACATAGCACATAATCAATGTGAGGCCAGAGATATGATCCTTCCCATAGACAGATGGATGTTGGATTAATATCAATACCATCTTATCCTAAAAAACTGGAAACATTGTATATGTAGCGCATTATCAATGCAAGGCCAGAGATATGATCCTTCCCATAGATGGGTGGATATTGGATCAATATCAATACAATCTTGTTTTAAGGATAATAAATTTGAATTTGGTTTTGTAAAACACAGAACTTTGTATTGAAGCCAAAAGTTTTTGACACAGACTGGTACTGATGAATTATTTATAATATGTCAGTTTACCTTCATGTTATCAGGTGTCAATATAAAGGGAGAAGTGTATTACATTGTACTACTGAGTGAAGATAAAAAATATTGTGCATGAAAGTTCATTGTTGTATTGCTTGAACTGTTACAATTTTGGTTAATCAGAATTGATGTTTCATAGTGTGCAATATCCAATTTCATTATTCAGCTAAGTGTGTCCGTCTAACATGTTTCTGAGAAAGTCTTCTATTAGAGACATTTTAATGTTGCATCATTTAATGTATTGTCATGTGCTGAATTATAAAGTGGTAAAGCCAAATACAAGAACTAATAAATTGTCAAGTGACATACTACATAGTTCAAGAAAAATATGGAGTTACATCTACAATGGCAAAATTTTGAGTTCATGAACTTGTGGTCCTTCACTTTTAGTTGACAAGGGAAATTCAAAAATAAGTTTTTCTTTGTCATGAGTGAATAAACACAATTTTAATTGTCGGAAAATATCCTGGCAGCCAATACAGTTGATATGAAATTATTTAATTTGTATTTTAATCAATGCTTAACTGTATCTTCAAACTTGATCTNCTTGTTTGAATGGGTAAACCTATACATGATATTCTGTTAGATTGAAAAAAAAAAACAAACAAACTTTCTAAGTTGAACATGAGAGACGGTGACGCAGGTCCAGACATGTAATTGGTCTTGTTCAGCTTTTAACGGTATTGCTTCTAAATGTACTTAAAAAAAATTTCATAGCATAACAAAAAAATAAAATACGGATTTACCATGTATTAACAATGAAGTATTGACAAATTCAAGAAGAAAAATTGTTTAAGAAGCAAATAAATAGCCTGAATTTGTTGTCTTTGTTTTACAGATAAAGATCTGAAGACCCAAGATTTTAGGAACAACTTCAAATGTGTAGGACTTGTATAACCAGTGTCCTACATGCCCACAGCTCGTGTTTTTTCGAGTAATGTGAGAGAGGAGGGAGAGAGTGTGTAAGATTCCGTCTCCATAGTGACACAACTAAGTGCCAATAATTGAACTTTTTAGTAGAGATTACATGAATCATTATGTATACTCATTCTTGTTACAAGTATATAGTGCTAAAAAAAGACATGTGCATTACTTGCCAGGCAAACAACTTGTTACTAATGAATTGTCAAAAAAAGATTGCCATGTGAGCAAGTAAAATGGGGCTTTCACTTTGTAAACCTAAGACATAATGTCAAAACCAGTGATATATTTAGTATAATTGAACAATGTCTGATTGATTGTGCTCAAGTTAGTATATCTGTGATTTTTAACTACAGTTGGTTGACTATTTATTCAGCTACACAAAAAAAGGTGAAATCTGTTTAGTGTCAAATTAGTGTCAAATGTCCATTATTTGATACACTACATTACATGTACTTTATATTACCAGACAGACAGCAAGTCAACAGAAATAGAAAACAACCTGCCCCTCAATTTAATTGGATGTTTTAATCTGTGCTTTTCTACAAATCTGTGAATTAATCACCCCTAGTTCAATTTATCAATTGTTTAGAATGTGTATTCTTCTGCAAATTTACACACCAGATGATCAGAATGTCTGTCTTGATCTTCATGGTTTTTTGACAAGTCTGATATACATTTACTGTTGTCCTCTATTCTAAGGAATACTATAATTCTGTCTCCTGACTATAGAATATAAATTGGCAATGATACTAGTATTAATGGTATACATAATGCAATGGGTTTAGTTCAAAATACAGTCAGACAGATTTTCATGGTCATTATAGTTGCTTGTATATTTATTTTGTCATGATACTTGAGAGTGGAAGCCCAATACCCATGGCAAAAAAAGTGAAGTAGGATATATACATCTTGTATAAAATAAATATCAAAAATGGAGACGTGAAGAACACGAGGAGAATGTGAGATGAAGTGTTCTGCGCCATAAATTGCGCGAGAGGCAGACATTTCTAAGAGATCAGTACGGGAGTAGGTCTACCGAGCAATGATCTGGAGGATAAAAATATAATTAATATTTGTTACATGAATGTCCTGAAGGATCGTTAGCTCATAGGCTTTTGAGAGTTAAAAGAGAAGTTTTATTTTTCATTGAAGTGCTAGATTTAATGTACTAATCAACTGCATTGTCAGTATTTGGTTATTGGGGTCTGTGATTGTTATTCCTCCGTTTGAAGACACTTGCCTATGATGATTGTTCACGCCACCCCTGCCTACAAATAGTAGGCCAGTTCTATGTCGCTTATTTTTGCCACGTCTTCAGATTATCCTGTACCATGAAGCATCTTCTTATAAATACATTGTGGTGAATAAAATACTGTAAGTGTAGCCAAGTAATAATTTATGAGTTGTTTGCAAGGCACATGATAGTGGTAATAATTTTTAGTGCTGTTCTGTTTGAATAGGTATTGTTTGAATCAGCTTTAAAAAAAACTTGGTGAAAATTGTATGAATTTAATGCAGAATTACTTTCAAGATTTCTAAATGTAATGTATACTACTCCTAGGTTATACTGCCTGTCTTGAATGGCGGTCCCTCAGTTATCGTCAACCATTTTCAAGGTCCATTTATCAAAAGCTACATAGTTTCAATGTTTCTATGTACTTTATTCCCTCAATATATAGACAACTTGTTCATGGTCCCAAAGGTAGGGATATAACGAGGGTGCACTTTACTTGATATAAGTTATTCAAGTACTCAAAGGGTAGTGATTTTCACTTACTGTACTGATAGAGCTACATCAGAATTTAAAATTTTTCTGGTATTTTTGGTTACCCCATGTTCATTTTATGTTTGTTATTTAGTCACAAATGGCAGATATGTACATTAGGAATTGCACTTTCAATGTTGATGAAACATCTCCCGAAACACCACATTCAGTGTTTAATAGTTACTTGCATACAATATTGTGAAAGAAAATATTTCACATTGCAATTTATTCAGGTGATGAAGGCTGGGAAGAGGGGATATCTCTTGTTATCATTGGCTTATATACTTCTTGTACATATTTATGAAAATCTGGTAATTCAGTATGGTAAACAATGCACTCCATAGCTCTATAAAAATAATTAGGGCCATTTAAGAAAGAAGATTTGTTGTTGAAATAAGGCATACTTTAACATGCAACACCTTCATATCTTGCCAGATTTACTTGGAAGACCAGTTTCACTATTATGGACAAAAGTGGATAGTCCTGCAATTTTGCAGCAACAAAAAAATGCCCCAGAGAACCAAATTGCTTTTACTTTGGCCTTATTAATTTCTGTTTTATATAAATTATACAGGGGTTAGCCTTCTTTAACTTACTGTTAGTAGAGTTGCCATAACTACATTGTAATGAATTTAAAAAAAAAAGCTAATAAACAAATTGATGAGTTGTTCCCACATGTCAGTTCCAATGTTGAAATAGCTGGTAACAAATCGGCTGATAGGTTGCAAATGTATAGTAAGTAAAACAATAATCTGAATTTGGTGTTTCAGATTTCTATTGTAGAATTTTATTTCATTTTCTGTTTCATTCATAACTGTTTTTATAAGACTGCAAAACATTTGTGGTCGTATAATGGTATGGCGCTGTTGTCGTTGTCGTCGTCTGTAGACACTTTTGTTTTTGGTCAATAACCTAAGTTCCAGTTGATCAGTCCCTTAGATTTTTTAACAGTTGATCAATCCCTTAGATTTTTTTAACAATGTTCTTTGGCACAAATGGAAGACTTGGATTGGTTTTGGATTTTGTTGCCCCTCTGTTTTTAAAAAAAGGGGCCAAAAGAGCAAAATTTGGTGTTTTCACATAATTGGCTCTAGAATTTTTATTATTCATCAGATTATGATGGGGTTTCTTTCAAGGGGCTCCTGAGGAAATTTCCGATCAGAAGTATGTCGATGGATTGCATGTCCTGTGTACTGTTCATGAGAAAAAATGGGACCCAAAAGGGGCGAATCACAAGTATTTTATTTTTTCATTTCCATTCCAATTGTGATGCAGTTTTTTTAATGGATTCCTTATGAAAAATTAACATGGCGCTTAACTATCAGATTTTTGATAACATGTTTCCTTTCGAAGATATGAGGGGCCAAACAGGTCTAAAATTGCAAATGTGCAGATTAAGTTATAAAGTTCAATGGGATTTTTTTCTTTACATTCCTCTTGTCTTAAGCTTTCAGTATTATGTCAACGGATTTTTCATATCTCTTACTGTTTCCGGGCTGTAAGGGGTCAAAATTGCGATTTTCACAAATATGTAAATCTTTATTGCTGATCATATTTCGATGGGATTTTTTTTTGGATTCCTTTTGTTGTAAGCTGTCAGTAGTACTTCAACAGATTTAGCATATCTCTTACAGATTTTGAGCTTTCAGGGATCAAAAGGGCTAATATCTATGCTCCCTAGTTGTGTCCAGTTGATTACTGTGTCAATCTCCTTATTGTGTCAAGCTCTTTACTGTGTCCATGTTCACTTTATATTACACTTGTTCAAATTTCAGTGGTCAGCAAGTTGCGGTCCTATCATGCTGCGCTCCACGTAGCCCTCTATTACTGAGGAAAAGATTGGAACTACTTTGTGTATGAAAATGTTAAACACGTTCTCTACCTTTAGAATCTCTGCATTTTATTAGATGTTCTAATTTTCCATGTCAGTTGACAAAATTCGTCTAAATCCAACTTTTTTCTTGATTGCATGATACTTTATGCTGTAAAATATCAAATTTTTTTTTTGTTTTCAAGGTAAATTATGGTGCAGACTGCAGTAGCATATTCCATTGTAATGGAATTAATGCCTTTCAGGACAGTACCTGATTAAAAGCTATAATTGCTAAAATAAAAAGTGTTACTTTGTGGAAAATAAATTTCCATATACGATTAAGATATTCAACATGATAAAAATCCAAAATATTTTTTGATAAGTGCTGTTTGATCTTTGTGATGTTTTACATAATAATAATTGTTAAAAATATTTAATAAATCCAAAGTATTTCTTATTTTTTACGAAGTGCTATTTGATATGTGACCTGCCCTGTGATGTTGTTAAAGCTAGACACAGATGTGCTCTTTTTCAAAGTAATGGTACGAGGCCAAAATGGAAAATGCTTAGATTTTCATCCGAATCATTTCAGAAGTTAAGGATGGGTGGACAAATTTTTTTAGCTTGCCTGGATAAAGTTATCACTTGGCATCCATAGTCTTTAGGGTTGGCATTTTAGGCATAAACTTCTTGGAAACCACTGGAACAAATGAAGCCGAATTTGACATACGTACAAGTTCATAAGGCCAAAATAAAATAATTCCTAGATTCTAATCCATTCTTTCTCTAAAGGGGGTTGGGAGTTTGTGGAAATGCTGCCATTTAAAAAGAATTTTACCCAAATTGGCCAAAAAATTAGAAAATGTTCTGAAGAGGATGGAAAAAAATTGGGGGAGAGGGGTAAGGAGGAGAATCTAGGATGTTTTTATATTATGGCCTAACAGTGCTAGTAATCCTTGAATGTACTGGAAAAAGAGAGTTTGAAATCAAGGGCTTGAAAGTAATTGGAATGTGGGAAGGGTACTTAAAAACTCTTGAAAGGTACAATTTCATCAAAATGAAAATGGCTCTACATTTTAATTTTCTCAGAAAGATGTACATGAAAAACTCTAATATATTGAAACAAAATAATTAGAAAAATAAATCATGAAAAGCAACCATAGGAAATTTAAAGATGAACATAGCTCAATAAGTGTATGATATGCCCTCAACATGTAAATATGATTCCTTGAAAATGAAAATTTAAGCCGTGATGGTTTACAAGTACTTCATTTTCCTAGTTAAAAGTTGTATGAAACCTGTATGTTTTCATTTGCATGCAGTGATTCAAATTTGTAATTTTGGTGTTTTTAGAATTTCAAGATGGCAGCCATGGCTGATCTTTGTTAAACATTGAACCCTATAGGGAAGACATGAAAAACTACTACCTTTTGAAAACATTGCATGATCATCATCTTCTAAATGTGTGAGTGGAGTGCTTATCATATATACAGGATGGCCACCATTGTAGATCAAAAGTTAAATATTTAAGATTCTAGAAGGCCTCGAAGGGGTTTAAACAGCAGTTGTATTCATTTTACGGGGGAGGAACCCATGCCCAAAGTTTTTTAAAAGAATCTGTAAAAAGGGGTTGGGGGTTAAGGGCCCCAGATCAAAAAATTTGTTTGTCACAAATAATTTCATGGAACTTTAATGGGTGTTGTGGAAATTATCTACACTTTATTACATAGCCCTGCCCAAATTTTTCCTAATGGTTAAAGGTCCTGAAAAAGATTCAGATTAAAAAAAAATGTAATATGATGTGCAACATGTATCTTTTGAAATTAATCTTCTTTACTCCATCAAAATTAATTTCAAAATAATTCAATGCTTCTTCTAAATGGTTACACAATTGCTGACTTAAATAGTTCTGACAAGACATTCTTTTTTAACCTCGTTTAAGTTTCATTCAAGTTGCTGTGTTCCAAGTAAAAGCTTGTACCAATATTCTTGCTAGCAGCTAAAACATTTTTACAAATTGACAGAAAAATAGGTCCATTGATATTGGTCAATAGCTATTGTAAATTGATTAATGATGACTGGGAAGGTGTGAAAAGTAGGCTTATTCAAGTGTGACTAGTCATTGTCCAGTCTCTATTCATCAGAATACTGTAGCTATTGATCAATTTCAATGGACCTATCTTTCTGTCAATCGGTAAAAAAGTGTAAGCTGCTGGTAAGAATTTTGGTACAAGCTTTTACTTTAACTACTATGAAATTAGGGACTGTATAACCATAGATTTGAAGTCTTACCAAGCTTAATGGAGGTATTGGTTCTTGGGAAAACTTATTTTAAACATTCCTACCTTTTTTCTTCGAGTAAGAAGAAATACTAAGAATTGTGAATAGATTAAGTACCTAGATGTTGACTTGGGAAGTCCCACTAGACAGTTTTAAGATGTTTTTCTGTAATATGCCTTCAGGTAAGGACTCTTCTCTTTAACTTGGAGGGGTGCCAGGATGCTAGTCGCTCTGAATTTTTTTTTTAGCAATTATGGCGGATTTACCAGATAATTGATGTATTTTATTTGCAATTCTTCAATGAACATATCAATACACCTCTAGTAACACCTATAAAACTCCCAAACTCCTGTCTTTTGTCTGCTCGTCAAGCTTCTATAAAATTCTATTGTATACCAATTAGTCATCACTGGAGTATCAAGGTAAACCCCTTTAGGCAGTACAAATTGGTATACAGTAGAATTCTATAGAAGCTTGATTGCTTGACGAGCAGACAAAAGACAGGAGTTTTATAAGTCTTACTAGAGGAATATTGGTATGTTCATTCAAGAATTGCAAATAAAATATGTCAATCTTCCAGGAAATCCGACATAATAAGGTTTCTAGTTGGATGATAATACATTTATAGCAATTTTTCTTGTAAATCCTAAGCCTGTCATAAACAAAATTATTGTGCCTTCTTCAGCCATATAGAAATTTCTTTTATTAGGTATAATGCTAAAGAGGCTTAAAAGAAGACTTGATTAAGAAAAATGCAAACCCTTAAAAGCTGAAGTAAATGAAGCATAATAATTTGATAGTACAATCAAAGTCCAAATAAATGAAGCATATAAATTTCTAAGTACAAATTGTTGTGGATAAATTTGAACTAGCTTCACCTTGCAAATACAGCAATAAAAAAAACCTAATATCACTTTATCAACATACTGGAATATTGATTGGAATGAGTTTAAAATGAGTATTGGTGTGAAAATATACTCTTGAAGATTGTGCAGATGTTGTGCATTAAATTAAATGCAGTTACTAAGTCTTTCATTATTATAAATTGATTTGAAGTTCCAGTTGTTCTGTATTTTGTGTAATTATTGTTATGCTGTTGAATATCTGAGTTGATTTTCTGTTAATCTTCACGATTTATCTAAATCATTAGCATTCAATGATATGTTATTCTGGAATTTTCACGGGGGATACGGGTCCATATTCATTGTTTGTGTTTATATCCCCCGAGCTGTTGGGCAAAGGGATATAGGACAAAGGGACATATGAACCTGTATCCCCAGTGAAGCCCAAATAACAATACATGTATATTCTGCTATAAGTGCTTGAATTTTCCTTTTAAAAACTTTTGATGTTTGTGATTTTACTACCACGGGGATAGTTTGAAATCCCCTGTCAAGCTGACCAATCAAATTGTAGGATTTCTCTGGGTATTTCACTGTAGCAGAATATAAAGTTTTTAGTACTTGTGAGAACCTGTGGCCTTGTGTTTTGGATAATTGACAGATACAGTCATTTTAACCCATCACCTCTTGGTTGTAGGCCTAATATGCAATTGTATTTAATGATCACCAGGCCTAGTTGACAGTTCCTTTTGTTGTCCTCGGACTATAACACTAATGACAGCTGAAATACGGTGTAAAGTGGCATTAAATGCATATATTCAATCATCTGTGTAAGATTAAATTATTTTTGAAGTAGTTATTGAAAGTTTCTATCTGTGATGCATATATTTTTCTAGGCAATTCATGTCCTTACAATTAAGTGAAAACTTTAGTAACAAAGTTGAATCTACTTATTGAAATTATATACTGTAAAAGGGGTTATTTTTGTGTGGTTTAAATTTCATGATTTGGATTCCTTAACTTATTATTGAGGTTTTATTTTTTCGCGATTCTCAAATACATTTGTTATGTTTTTGATAAAAACAAATTTACGAAATTTTGCGGGATGATGTACCCATCGCAATATTAGGGAAAATAAACCCCTGACACAGTACATGAGCATTGTACTTTACTTCTATTTCCTGTTACAAAGATAAACAATATGTTTTGAAATTATAACCATTGTTCAACAGCAGTAATGATCTAGGTTGCTTTTTTGTGTGTTTCTTTATTTGCCAAGCTTTTTTATGTGATTTTGTAAGCAAAAAAAGAAATACATTGTTTATCAAGTGAAAATTGATAAAATAATTATAAATTGTCAGACTTTGCATTTTTATTTAACATGCCACTAGGAAGAAAGGAGAAGCTACACTAATTCTATGAGACTGCTAAAAAATATAAACCAATTGAAGGATGATTTAAGTTGGAGTAATGGCAAGAAACTACCATTGCCAGTGACGTCACTTTAATGGAACAAGACTTTCTATACCCCTCTTTGTAGGAGAAGGGGGTATACTGTTTTACCATTGTCTGTCATTCTGTCTGTTCGTCACAATTTTTGTCAAGCTTTTCGCTCCAATGGTGTATGATACAAACTTGAAATTTTGTCGCAAGTTTTATATAGTCATGCCATATTGTGGGATGCTTTTTAGACCAAACGGGATACTACTTCCTGTTTACTGACTTAATCAAGACTAGTTTTGATATTTTTCACATTACAGGGAAATTTTTAGTGAAACATTCCGCTGCAGTGCTAAATGGACTATCTTTTAATTTTGTATCATTAGCTTACCTGGCCAAAGGCCATGTGAGCTTTTGCAATAACTCGACGGCCGTCTGTCCGTCAACTTTTTAGCTCACCTGGCCTAAAAGTCCATGTGAGCTATTGCCATCACTTGGCGTCCGTCCGTCGTAAACTTTTTCAAAAATCTCCTCTGAAACCGCTAGGCCAATTTTAACCAAATATGGCCTGAATCATCACCAGGGTATCTAGATTCAAAATTGTGTTCGATTAATCCGAGGACCAAACAACATGGCTGCCGTTACTAAAAATAGCACATAGGGGTAATTTGCTGTTTTTGGCAAATAACTCAAAAACCATTACAGATATAAAAAATCTGACAGGTGCAAAATTGATCAGCATGACAAGATCTACCTGCCCTGCAATTTTGAAGAAAATCCGACAACCCGTCTTGGAGTAATTGACCTTTTTCCTTGAAAATTTCAAAATTTTGATATTCTTTATTTTTTATCACAAAAACTATAACAGATAGAGGTCAACTTTAAATTGCAAAATTGTTCAGCATATCAAGATCTACCCACCTTGAAATTTTGAAGAAAATCGGACTACCCATATAGGAGTTATTGCCCTTTATTGGTCAAATTTAAGAAATTTGACACTTTTGTCATCAATTTAAAAAATCAACTTGTAAGCTACTGGGCCAATTGTTACCAAACTTGACCTGAATCATCACCAGGGTAAACAGTTTTAAAATTGTATTCAATTAGTCTGAAAACCAAGCAACATGGCTGCTGTTACTAAGAATAGAACAAAGGGGTAAACTGCATTTTTTTGCAAATAACTCGAAAACTGCTACAGATATCAAAAATCTGATTGGATGGAAAATAATCAGCATGTCAAGATCTACCTGCCCTGCAATTTTTAAGAAAATCTGAAAACTAGTGTTGGACTTATTGCCCTATTTCTTTCAAAATTTCAATATATTTTATTTGTTATTTCAAAAAATGTAACAGATAGAGGTTAAGTGTAAATTGCAAAAAGGTTCATCATATCAAGATCTACCCACCCTGAAATTTTGAAGAAAATCCAAAAATCTTTGTAGGAGTTGTTGCCCTTTTTTCACTGAATTTTCGAATTTTCATATTTTGTCGTCTTTTATTTCCGTAACTAGAGCAGATGAAGGTAAAGTGTAAATTGATAAAATGTTTGCCATGCTGTGGTGACTTCAAAACTGGTGTATAGAATTGTTCGTTGACCACCATTTTCAAAATGGCCGCCATAAAAAGACGGGGAAAAATCAACATTGTCTGATTTCAATAAAATTTGGTTTCCAAATAGATATTGATGTTGCGACTTCAAAACAGGTTTTGAAAAATGTTCGTTGACCGCCATTTTCAAAATGGCTTCCAATAAAGGCGGGAAAATTCAACATTGTACGATTTCAATAAAATTTGGTTTCCAAATAGATATTGATGTTGCGACTTCAAAACAGATGCTGAAAATTGTTTGGTGACCACCATATTCAAAATGGCGGCCATAAAAGGCGGGAAAATTCAACATTGTCCAATTGCAATGGATTTTAGTTTCCAAGTAGGTTTTGATGTCACAAAAAGAATTGTTCTTTGACTGCCATTTTCAAAATGGCTTCCACAAAAGGCGGGAAATTCAACATTGTCCGATTTCAATGAAATTTGGTTTCCAAGTGGATATTGATGTTATGAATTTAAAACTGATGTTAAGAATTGTTCGCTGACTGCCATTTTAAGACGGCTGCAAAAAAGGCTGGAAAATTCAACATTGTCCGATTATTGATGTGGTAACTTAAAAATATGGTTTTAAAAATTGTTGTTGCCCTCCATTTACAAAATTATGTCTCAACTTCAAAACTGGTGTTGAAAGTTGTCCTTAGCAAGTATGTTTTTGTTCAAAAAGCCCAACAAAGAGATATAGTAAAACAAGATCAGACTTTCAAATCAATACAGTTTAAAATATAGGAGTTTCCGCCGTGACGTCACAAGCTTGAAAAAATTACCTTTGGTTGGCAAGAAATCGTAGTCACTGATTAGTGTCATAAAAATGTCATTTTCAATTAACTAGTGAGAATTTGTTATTTGAAATAAATGGATAATTCTTTTTCATCTCAATTATGGAATGTTTACACTTTTACAGGATAGAAAAATTTTCAGCTTTTTAATTTAATATATATAAAATTAACGTATTTTGTAAACCATATAATTTTTCGAAACTTTCACATTTTTAAACTTCACATGAAAAAATATTTGTCTATTTTTATCAAAAAGTAAATCGGTAGAAAAAATATGAATATCTCAATGTTTAACCTGCATTTTACAGATCCAAAATCGTGCATGTAATAAAAAAGTTGTCAAAGATTGAAAATTCTATCCCAATGCTATACAGTGATAATTCTTCGGCTTTGCCAACCAAAAATGCTAATTTGCATATGTAAATTAGATTTTGTGACGTCACTTATTGGATTCGCGGAAACTCCTATTGGTGGTGTTTGAGCTAACAAAGTTTTATAAGACTTAAGTTCAACTGTATAACTTAAAATGTTAGCTTGATTGTGGCAACTGAAAGCCAGGTGAGCGATACAGGCTCCTGGGAGCCTCTAGTTTCAAAAATCTTCTCTGAAACTACTGGACCAATGCTATCCAAACTTAAGCTGAATCATCACAAGGGTATGCACTTTCAAGTTTGTGATTTTTTTGTCTGTAGACCAAACAACATGGCCACTGTTACTAAAAATAGACGATAGGGGTAAATTGCTGTTTTTGCAAGTTACTCAAAATCATTACAGATATCAAAAATCTGACGGGGTTAAAATAATCACCATGACGAGATTTACCCACTGTGCAATTTTGAAGAAAATCTGAAAACCTATCTCGAAGTTATAGCCCTTTTTCCGTAAAATTTCAAAATTTTTGTGTTTTTCATTTTATGCCCCCACGAAGATCAGTCAGGAGGCATATTGTTTTACCCTTGTCCGTCAGTCCGACCGAGGGGTACATGGTTTGTCCGCCCAACTCCTCCTATAGTTTTTATGCTAGAAAGTTTTATTTTGCAGATCATTTGTACATATATTAAAGATGTGTATGTGATAAGGATTCTGATTTTGGTACATTTTTGTCAACAATATACATTGTTGAACTTAGTCATTTTTGGTGACTTTGGCGCATGTGCAAGTGGTGAAGGCTGGTGGTGGAAAAAATTAGCTCCTGGAAATTCACAGAACTTCTACAGATTTTACCTACGAAAGGGCTCTGACAACTGCTTTATTGATCTGCAATACATTTATACACTATCGTCATCCAAATTCCCTCATTTTTAGCTCGCCGGGACGAATGTCCGGAGAGCTATTGTCATACCCCCGGTGTCGGCGTCGTCGGCGTCAGCAAAACTTTAACCTGGCTTGTGGAATTGAGACCTGAATAGCTAGGTTATTGATATTTGGTATGTGACTTCCTTGTGATGAGAGTTTTCTTCTGGTACTATACTTGAAGACATTTTGACCTTGACCTTGCCCTTAGGGCAATTAAAAAAAAAAATTAACCTTGCCGCTAGAAGGTAGGCTTTTAGTGGTAGGGTGTTTATATTTGGTATGTAACTTCCTAATGATGAGAGCTTTCTTCTGGTACCATACTTGTAGACATTTTTACCTTGACCTTGCCCTAAGGGCAATTTTTAAAAAAACTTTAACCTTGCCTATAGAAGGTAGGCTTTTAGCGGTACGGGTTTTATATTTGGTATGTAACTTCCTTATGATGAGTGCTTTCTAGTGGTACCATATTTGTAGACATTTTGACCTTGACCTTGCCCTAAAAACTAACTTTGCTTCTAGAATTAAGTTGTTTAGTGATGGGATGTTTATATTTGATATATGACTTTCTTGTGAAGAAAGCTTTCTATTACTTTCGAATTTATTGTGCATTGAGGTTACTGGAATCCCCGGCGAGCCATGTTGTCTTCTGACAACTCTTGTTTAATTCGTATTCTAGCGAAATCGGTGATTTTTTAACTTTTATGTGACTTGATGACTTGGCAGCCATTCAAGATGGCGGGTCCTTTATGAGATTCATGGATTTTAGAAATTCGTTTTATATTGTTTTATATCAGTAGATGATATTTTAACTTGAATATTTTTTTATTTTTTTTTTAATCTTACTGACCTATAATCTATATCAGAGATAAATCTCATTCCGATAATATTTTTTTATCAGAAATACTTCACTTGCGTCTAGACTATAAACTTGACCTGTGTTGAACTTTTTATACCCCTGCCTTAAAAGGTGGAGGTATATACGATTCTTGTCCGTCCGTCCGTCCGTCACACTTTCGTTTCCGGATGATAACTCGAGTTTGCTTTGAAGGAAAGTTTTAATATTTTGGGATTATGTTTCTGTTGATAAAATACAGGTCAAGTTCGATTTGACCGTGATCGGATTTTGTGTTCCAGAGTTATTGCCCTTGATTTAGGCAAAATCTGTAAATTTTATGGTTTCCGGATGATAACTTGAGTTTGCTTTGAAGGAAAGTTTTGATATTTTGGGATTATGTTTCTGTTGATAAAATACAGGTGAAGTTCGATTTTTACCGTGATCCGATTTTGTGTTCCAGAGTTATTGCCCTTGATTTAGGCAAAATCTGTAAATTTTATGGTTTCCAGATGATAACTTGAGTTTGCTTTGAAGGAAAGTTTTGATATTTTGGGATTATGCTTCTATTAATAAAATACAGGTCAAGTTCGATTTTGACCATGATCGGATTTTGCGTTCCAGAGTTATTGCCCTTGACTTGGGCAACATCTGTAAATTTTATGGTTTCCGGATGATAACTTGAGTTTGCTTTGAAGGAAAGTTTTAATATTTTGGGATTATTGCTGCAACTACTAGGATTGCATATAGGCGGGGGTATCTTTTGTGATCAGCAGATCACCTTTTCTAGTTATTTTATTAGTCACATATTATAGACATTAGATGTGGTGATACTTCGTTAAGTATTGGTGTTGGGCCTTGCCGAATTGGTTAAATCACTATACTAGTAGTGTGTACATATATATAATCATAACCTTACCTTTGGCTTACATACTGCTTAATTTTAGCCTGCATACTGCTTATTTTATCATAGCATAGACATTAACAGCTCTAAATATATTCATGTCAAAGAGAAAACTACAAAAGTATTTAGACAAACCGTTACCGCCACTACAGGGCCATAAGCAAGTTACTCCTGTTATACTTACAGACAGTAAAGCAAAATATCTCTTAGAATTCTGCTCAACTGAAATTCAGTCTCGGATAAGGTGGCGGTATAAATCGGGCCAAACTATCGACCAAGGTTATACATGGTTACAAAAACATATAGATAGAGAAATAGGGCATCTTGATAACATATATTTATATATCTGGTTGGGTACATGTGATTGCACTGACTATGATGGTACATTTGTCCGTATATCTTAAGATCAAAATATTGTAAACTCACTGCAAGACAAATACAAAAAGTTCATTGATTTATTACAACCTTATCCAGCTTGTAAAATAACATTTTTTGAGATACCTCCATATTCTATGGTTGAATTCAATAAATATAGGAAACACGACAGTAACAATAGTTTCAAAACACAGGACGAACAACTTCAATACATAAACAAGATAAACGAAAATATACGTCACATCAACAATACTTTGAATACTTACTCACCAAATTTTGGAGTTGACATACAGTAGCCACCTCAAAAAGTAAAAAAAAAATACATTGAGGGATCAGTATTTCTTCGACCTGTATAAAGACGGGATTCATCCAAAACACGATTTGGCTAAAGTGTGGCTGAAGAAGATCTCACTTCAAATCCAAAAAGATGGCTGGAGTTAATTTGTTTTACCCAACTGTGGGAGCATCCACGACGTGGTAACAATCTGAGAGTTCATTTCATTTCCTATAGTAGTTTCTTCGTTCGTTCGTATTTAGCTTCTGACCGTCTGGTTATATTTAACCCTTGCATTAGAACATCTTTGGTTATTATCAACAACATCTCATTGTGTCGCTATCTGTGGCTAAAAATAGCAATAGAATACAACATTCTGAAGAAATAGCACATACTATGAATTATGCATTGAATATTGAGAAATCATCATTAAAGAAACTCAAATGTACTAAAAAGAATCAAATTGTATATAATCTCACAGGTGGGGCTTTACTGCTGAATTGGATGCCGTTACATTTGAATTATTCTCAAATGCATGTGAACTGTACTACATGAGTGACGTATCTAATTCTCAAAAAGTCATAAAAGATAACAGCTGTGATAGACTTGGTTATATGACACACAAAAAAACTTTTAAGGTTCGAGATTCATTATCTGAAAGCTATACTGTAAACCTATTTATTACATACTTAGCGAAGATATGTTCTGTTTTGCATATGTAATATAGGCGGAAGTAAACAGTCCACATCCTTCGACCCATATCAGCCCTCGGGCTGATATGGGGGTCTCGGGATGATAACCGTGCTGATATGGAAAAGGCCATGTATTAATCTCTATATATCACAAAATGTTCCATATTAGTTAATGGAAAGGGTATGATAAACTTTATCAACAGAGACATTAACAATATACATGAGATAATCCAAAATACCACAATTAATGGATTAACTTTCGATACCCATGAGACCAACCATCAAATATCTCGACAATTAGAACTTATACTAAGTAATTTAAAAAGCACAACAGCCAATAGTCAACATCATGCTGGAAATTGGGTCTGTAAGTCTCGTCATGTGACTCACGAGAATCCACGATAAACCGGTAATTCGAAAACGTTTCCCGCCGAAACATGACGTCTGAGGATTATGACGTTCAAATTTTTGTTTGAAACGTCATATATCTTTGTTTAAAATGTAATTTCCGGGTACAGTTTTTGGTCCCGGAAGTACCAAAATTGTACGAGACTTACAGGCCCTATAGCTCACAAATACAAAATGAGAAATGCCACAAATGCAACAGAAGTTGTAAAACAAGAGCTGTTTTTGTGTACAAATAATCACTGGGTTCATTTTCACTATGAAAAGTATCAGCTAAAGAAATTGAACAGATTGAAAACAATAAAAATGAATCGTATACTTGTCTCAGATGTAAACAACATGATGTAGTGGTAGATAACTTTAGCATTAGTAACACTTCTACAACTGTTAAGCAATTAGCATTACCTGAACCTGTTACTCCCTTATCTAACCCACAAACATCAGAAGCTATTACTTTAGCTCAACAGTTACTACTTGAAGAAAAATATGATAAATATACTCTCTGTTTGCAACTGCTGTCTTCAGATAAAATATCTTGTAAGATCTGTAACCTATACTTTCATGCACAATGTATTAATACTGACACAGAAATATGCTACTCGTGTAGTGGAAATCTACTATCTCACAGACTAGAAATTGCTCGACAACAAAGAAACAGTCAGACAGTGCATATGAGACTATTTCCGTATTACTATACAAAACATAATAGTACTGATACAAATTTAAAAGAACAATATGGAGTTGGTGAAACAATTCCCCGTGGTAGAGATGTATGCTCTTTATTTTTCTCAGATATGGTGTACTTGTACATGAGATAATATCTCATTTGTACACTTTGTTCAATTACTATTATCTAAATTTATGTAAATTCTAAAACCGAAGGATTAACTCCCTCCATCGTAGTTTTGTCCTTAGCTATATTTGATATTACTGATTATTCGGAATTCGTTTGGTTTTATGCATTTCAACATTTTTTGAATTTATGGATTTCCTTAGTTTGGGTTCTAGTGCTGCTGATGAGGAATTAATTTCCGAAATGGCCATACATTAAATGCTTATAATGCCCCTTTCGAATCCCTTGAAAGTTATGATTTCTCTACCCTCTATACTACCTTACCACATAATCTTATAAAGGAAAAATTCAGACGTCTTATTCAATGGGCATTCAAAAAATCCGATTGTGAATATATTTGTTCTAATTCCTTTCAAACACATTTTAGTAATACAAAACAAAAGAACTCAATTAATTGGACTTGTTTTGATATGATTTCAACACTTGAATTTTTACTTGACAATATATTCATTCGTTTCGGTAACTCTATTTATCGCCAGGTCATAGGAATTCCTATGGGTACCAATTGTGCACCACTTATAGCGGACCTCTTTTTGTACTGCTACGAATCTCAGTTTATGACCAACATCAGCAAAGACCCATCTAAACAGCATTTAATTGAAAAGTTTAACAATACTTTCCGATATTTGGATGATATTTTAACTTTGAATAATGACGACTTCAATACGTATTATAAGGACATGTACCCTAAAGAAATACTTTGAATAAAGCCAATTCTAATAATCATCATTGTCCGTTCTTAGACATCAATTTTGATATAACGAATGGTAAATTAGACACTAAAATTTATGATAAAAGGGACGATTTTTCTTTTCCCATAGTTAATTATCCATTT
>MJUU01015357.1:84210-97089 GCA_002080025.1 Modiolus philippinarum | reverse complement strand
CCCTTGTAGCTCAGAAACGGTAAGACCTACAAAAAACCCGTTGACATAATACTGAAAGCTAAGCTCACGAGGAATCCAAAGAAAAAAATCCCATTGAAATCCGATGAAAAATAAAGATTCGACATATTTAGAAAAATTGCATTTTTGGCCCCTTTGACCCCTTGTAGCTCGGAAACGGTAAGACCTACAAAAAATCCGTTGACATATTACTGAAAGCTTAGATCAAGAGGAATCCAAAGAAAAAAATCTCATTGAAATCCGATGAAAAATAAAAATTCTACATAATCTGCAAATTCGCAATTTTGGCCCCGTTCGGCCCCTCATAGCTGGGAAAGGAAACAAGTTACCAAAAATCTAATAGCTAAGTGCTTTATTAATTTTTCGCAAGGAATCCATTGAAAAAAACTGCATCAAAATCGGACTTAAAATAAAAAAATTATTTTTTTTTAGATTTGCCCCTGTTGGGCCCATTTATCTCGTGAGTGGTACATGCTACGTGAAATCCTTTGGCATACTCCAGATTGGAAATTTCCTCAGGAGCAAACTGAAACAAACCCCATCAAAATCCAATAATTAAGATTCTACTGTCAAATATGTGAAAACACCTTATTTAACCCTTTTCTGGCCCCTAATTCTGAAATGGGTGGGGCAAAAACCTAAAGGAAAAAAAAGTTTCTCAAGAATGTTCCAAGAAATTGAAAACAATCCATCCACTAGAACCAAAGTTATGCTGTCCACAGACACGAAAATACCTAATTTTACCCCTTTTTGGCCCCTTTTTTGCCTCTTTTTCAAAAACGGGTTGGGCAGGGAACGAGAAATTAAAACCCGGGCTTAAGCCTGTGCCAACAAACATCATACTAAAATTTGATAACAATCCGTTCACTAGAACTAAAGTTATGCTGTCCACAGACGCCGACGCCGACGCCAGCGCCATACCATAATACGACCGCAAAATTTTTGCGGTCGTATAAAATCTCATTGTTATGTCCCTCTATTCATTTTCCAGCTTGCATAAGTTTTTGAAAGTCTATTTTTTGTAGTTTGTCTGTAGTTTAAGATTAACAAAAATGTGACAATATGTTTTACTCTATATTGAATAATATATATACAAACCTTGACCTTTACTACCTAAAGCTCAATATATTCAAGTTCCACCTGTCATATTTCTATACATATTTGATCAGGTTGGATAGGGCTTCATAGTTAACAGCACTGGTATTCATCGGTTACCACCACTGTCCTGTTAACTCAAATTTCTGTCCAAAATGATCATGTATAGAAATATACCAATTATTTTTTTAATTGAATTAATCTTCTAGATGTATGACAGCACATCATCAAATGTACAACAACCAAGTATCTACCACTTCTACACTTACTCCACTCTCCGACTGCCTTCCTAGCAGCTACCAGCGGGGCAGTTTTCTCACTGAATTCTATACTTGCTCTGAGTTTGTTCCTTAGCTCTCTGACTGACTTCCTAGCAGCTTACCCAGTACTAAAAGGGCACTTTATTCTATATTTACTCTGAGTTTGTTGTAATACTCTCTGACTGCATCCCTAGCAGCTACAAGTAGAGCAGTTTTCTCACTGGATTCTATACTCACTCTGAGTAAGTCCTTATACTCTCTGACCTCCTTCCTAGCAGCTACCAAAAGGGCAGGTTTCTCACTGAATTCTATACTTACTCTGAGTTTGTCTTTTTACTCTCCAACTGCCTTCCTAGCAGCGACCAGCAGGGCAATTTTCTCACTGAATTCTATACTTACTCTGAGTTTGTCTTTGTACTCTCCAACTGCCTTCCTAGCAGCGACCAGCAGGGCAGTTTTCTCACTGGATTCTATACCTACTCTGAGTTTGTCTTTATATTCTCCGACTGCCTTCTCAGCAGGTACAAGCAGGGCAGTTTTCTCACAAGATTCTATACTTACTCTGAGTTTGTCTTTGTACTCTCCGACTGCCTTCCTAGCAGCGACCAACAAGGCAGTTTTCTCACTGGATTCCTGTTTTAATGTATCTATTTCTTCCTGCTGTTCTTTTATCTGTTCTTTCATTTTAGGAATTGTTTCTAAATTCTGAAATACATGCAATAAAATACTTGTATATTGTATTCATATATTCTTTGGTGGATCCAGAGGTGAATTACATGTGTTAGAACCCTTTTCTGGAAAAAGTTTTACATTTTGAGCAGAATTTATGCAAAAAGAAGGCAAAAAGTATCCTGGAACATCCTTTTTTCCTTGAACCCCATTAAGTAGTAAATAAAAGGATATGGAGTAAATGTACATGAGGCAAAGTCTCTACAAATACATGGTAAAAACAAGCAAATGAACAACTCTTTTATTGTTGTTATTCATCTTGAAGTCACCATGAGGCCTTCAACAATGGGCTTTGCTCATACCTCATAGTAAGTTCAAGACAGCCCCATAGTACCGGTTTGAGCGGAATTCTTTGCTAATTGTCAAACAATGCTACATCCACGTCTTTTCTGGTCATGGATGCAGGATTGTCAACAAACATTAATTTAACTGGCAAAGTGCTAAACCTCTTTTTTGAGGCTAGATGTACATGTGATATTTATTCTAATATGAATGCCTTTAAACTTATGTTAAACTATACAAAATGTTATTCATCATATAGTATTAACATATTATAAGAAAATTCTACATTAATAGGGACATGGAATATGTAGGAGCTTAAGTCTTCAACAGATCCTCTACATGTCCATCTAGTACAGACAGAAACTAAAGCTGTCGCCGAAAGGCAACCAATCATAACCCCACTCATTGAACCCTGAATCAATATGGTTAGTGTGTGTTGACACAATATAGGTGTGGAGACAGTACAAGTGTGGACAAAATGCAAGTGTGAACATAATTATTCAATCCTCATGAAATGAATAGAATGAAGAAACCCACATATCTGAAAATGCATCATACAATTCGAATGACTAACAAAGCTTGTGACAAAATGATGTTAACTTAAATACTATGACAAAAAATAGTAATGGTGCATTACACGATACCCCGCCACGTTCCACAAAATTTCAAAGTTTCAAGGGGCATAACTCCAGAACCCCTTTGACGTCTGAACCGTAAATCATACTTGGCCTGAGTTTTGTGGTATACAAGTTACATACCAAGTTTGAAGACTATATATTATTTCATTCACAAGTTATCAGTCAGAAACTCTAAAATCCGCAAAATTTCAAAGTTTCAAGGGGCATAAATCCAGAACCCCTTGGACCTCTGAACCCAAAATCGAACTTGGCCTGAGTTTTGTGGTAAAGAAGTTACATTCCAAGTTTGAAGACCTTATGTTATTTCGTTCACAAGTTATCAGACGGGCAGACGGACGGACGGACACACGACTTGGGGTATCACATAATACCTCGCCACTACGTGTGGCGGGGTATAAAAACAGTATAAATTAAAAGTCCCTTCAAACAGGAAGTTGACATCAGAGAGAACTTAAAATCAATCACAAGACACAACTCCTTACAACAAACCAATGAATCAAGTAGACCATAGAATTTTGTAATGAAAATTTCACTATTATGAACAATACAGTAAAGATTCAATGTCCCGTCAAACAGGAAGTTCAGAGGCACTGAAAATATCCTACAACGCACAAATCATTATAACAAAGCAGCATACAAAATTTCAAATGAATCCCTTAAACAAGACGAGAATTTTGTGATGAAAATTTTACTCTTATGACCAATACAGTAAAAATTCAAAGTCCCGTCAAACAGGAAGTTGATATCAGAGAGCACTAAAAATAGCTTACAACGCACAACTCATTACAACAAACCAGCATACTAAATTTCGAATGAATCCCTTAAAGGAAACCAGAGAATTTTGTGACGAAAATTTTAGTACTATGACCAATACAGTAAAAATTCAAAGTCCCGTCAAACAGGAAGTTGATATCAGAGAGCACTAAAAATAGCCTACAATACACAACTCATTACAACAAACCAGCATACTAAATTTCAAATGAATCCTTTAAAGCACACCAGAGAATTTTGTGATCAAAAAAATATTGGACGGAATGACGGAATGATGGACGGCCGGACGGACAGCAGTATTCCAATATACCACCCACTTCTTGAGTGGGAGTATAAAACAGTCTGTGCCTTTAGACACTAGCCCTACGCCCGAGACTAGTAAAATCAGTCTCGGGCTAGTAAAAATTTGAAGTCACTAGCCCGGTGGGCTAGTTAAAATTGTACCTTAATAACAAAGAATCTTCTATAAGGGCTAGTGAAATTGAGTTCGGGCTAGTACAACAAAGGACCTTACTAGCCCCTTCGGGCTAGTGAATGAAAAAGTTTTTGGCACAGACTGATAAAATTAGCTTGTTTAACTCCTTTTTTGATGATACCTCAAGATTTTGTTGGGATTCAATATGCTTCTGCTTTAATTAGCTTTGTGGTGTTCTTGTTCATTTTTGTTCATTTGTTTTGTATTTGTCATGCTGTCTCCATTTGTGTTGGATATGAATTCCCCTGGTCTTGAATTTTTTATTTTGAATTTCGGCCTTAGTCCTTAATTTGCTTCAGTATTCCTATGTCTATGTATTAGACTAACTATAAGGAGACAATAAATCCAACATGATTTTTTTTCTCATAGATACATTGGCTAATGGTGGCACAAAATTAGTACAATTTATACTATTTTTCACTCTACCCTTTATTTATGTCAGAAAAATGCAGTATAACTTCAATATAAATATAAGAGAGCATGCTATCAAAATGGCCTATATTTTTGTGATCCAACATCCTGCTTTTTGCTTAATATAACATTCATGACCATGTTAAGAGTGGTTCCAAACATATCATACTACATGTAATAATCTTTTTATTACGAGTTTTATGATCCATTTGTAAGATCTATACAATTATAAGTCCCAAATATAGAAAAACAAGTTCTTTTATCTTTTATTATATCATCAATAAATGTATCGATAAAAAAATTTTGTAATCATTGAATTTCTCCTTCTGTAAAAATCTATTTCAGGGTCCTGTATTGAATACGTAAATATTTTGATTTCACACTTCCTGAAGGAGCATAAAACAGGAAACGTCAGTTGGGCAGTCTAACGGTAAAAATTATTGGGACTTTGTTTAATAAACATCATAATAATTCACAGTTTTTATGCTGCATTGACATCAAACCAAATTTTGCAAAAAAAATTCCTCACATAGAAAATTGTACTATAATGTTCAAACCCACATAGATTTACCAATTCAAACAATTTGTCCAGGTGAAATGAATAAGGAATGATGTTTGAATTTAATATACAACAAAGATACATGTAAATTCATCATATGATATCTTATCAACAAGTCCTTATAAGACTGCATATTTCTAATGGATGTTATTTAAACAAGTTAATTTCGAAATAAATAAAATTTCAGATAAATGTGATTTTTTAACAGAAAATTGAACAAGATGGGAGCAGTAAAAAAAAATCCCCTCACCTGTAGCAATTAAATTTCCAGATTCAGTTAAAGTTTCAAAATATTAATTCTCAACAATATTTGCATGTTTTGATTTTTTTAGTTATTAAATAACTGTTTTCACTGACAAATAACTCTTTACTACTTAAGGTGAACCTTAGATGTAATACTAAACAATCTGAATAGTGTTGTAAGTCTAGCAGCATAACTCTCCAAGACACATCCACTGACCTAAAGTGACTGATGTGCCACATGTTGTATGCAAACTATAACCTGAGTCATTGAAGAACTAGAGCTGTTGCTGATGGCAGCCAGTTATCCCCCCAATAATTGAACCCTGAATCAATATGGCAAGTGTAAATTTAAGTATGTGTGGACACAGTACAGTTGTGGACACAATGATGTACCTCACCCCTTTTTTCCAGAAAATATTCAGAGACTAAATTATCTCCCCTTCAAAATTTCAGACAGAAACTATATAACTTCATGCACATCTTCAGGTGGTATACTTCAACTGTGTAACACATCCAAGTACCTGTTTAAGAGAACATGCGCTGACTAGGTTTGTCCCATTTTTTCCAGGAAATATTCCAAGACGAATTATCTTCCCTTCAAAATTTCAGGCATCAGCCAAATTATTTCATGCACATCATCAGGTGGTGTACTACAACTGTGTAACATTTAATCAAAATCCAAGCAGCAGTTTTGGTGAGGATCCCCCCTTTTTTTCCAGATAATATTCAAAGTCAAATTATCTCCCCTTCAAAATTTCAGACAGCAACCATATTATTTCATGCACATCTTCAGGTGGTGTACTACAACTGTGTAACATTTCACAAGTGTGGACCCAAATTGATGTCTCGCCCGTCCCTGCTTGATCGCAAAATTGATGTGAAAACTCAAACTGCCTAAATCAGAAAACTTAGCATGTTCACTAGACTGTGAAATTAGACTTACTGACAAAAGCAATATAGCAGACTGTCACATATCACCCAAAACCAAAATTCCAAATATAAATGACCTACCACTGATAGATACTGAAAAACCAAACATGTTCACTAGACATGAAAATGAGGTCAAGGACTAAAGCCAAATAGCAGGCTGTCATCTTCCATCTCAGACAAACCCACATGCCAAATATTATTGAACTTACATTAATAGATACTAGGAAACTTAACATGATCACTGGACCATGAAATCGAGGTCACAGACATAAGCAATATAGCAGACTGTCATGTACTATGCAAGACTAACATATAAACCAAATATCATTGACCTACCACTTATAGTTACTGAGAAAATGACCTAATCACAAAAACTTAACATGCTCACTAGACCATGAATTTGAGGTCAAGGACAAAAGCCATATGACAGACTGTCATGAACCACCTAAGACCAACTTATATACCAAATACCATTGACCTACCACTTATAGTTACTGAAAACAAAACTTAGCACAAAAACTTAACATGTTCATTGTACCGTGAAATTGAGGTCACTGACAAAAGCCATATAGCAGACTGTCATGTACTACTCAAGACCAACATACATACCATATATCATTGACTTACTATTTATAGTTACTGAGAAACTAAACAAAAAAAAAAAACAAAAAAACTTAATATGTTCATTGGACCGTGAAATTGAGGTAACAGACAAAAGCCATATAGCAGACTCCCATGTACTACTCAAAACCAACCTATATACTAAATATCATTCACCTACCACTTATAGTTACTGAGAAAATGACCTAATCACAAAAACTTAACATGCTCACTAGACCGTGAAATTGAGGTTGAGAACAAAAGCCACATGACATACTGTCATGTACTACCTAAGACCAACTTACATACCACATACCATTGACCTACCACTTATAGTTACTGAGAAACTAAACTTAGCACAAAAACTTAACATGTTCATTGGATTGTGAAAATTGAGGTCACAGAAAAAGCCATATAGCAGACTGTCATGTACTGCTCAAGACCAACCTATATATCAAATATCAATGACCTACCACTTATAGTTACTGAGAAAGTGACCTAATCACAAAAACTTAACATGAAAGTTTCTGCCGTCGCCGTCGCACTTTGTACGCATATGTCTCGCTTTCCGTGACTTTCGTCGCGTGCGAGACAATAAAAATCAAAGCAGCTGTTTTGGAGAACATGCGCTGACAAGATTCGTCCTCCCCTTTTCCAGAAAATATTCAAAACGAATTATCTCCCCTTATCAATTTTGGACAGCAACTATACCTGAATTACTTCATGTACATCTTCAGATGAAGTACTACAACTGTGCAACATTTTATCAAAATCTAAGCAGGGGTTTAGGATAAGGTACATTGATGGACAGAAAGTCGGACGGACAGGGTAATTCTTAAATACCCCCAAAGTTTGTTTGTCCGGGGAGGGGGGGATTTATAATAATTATAATAAGAAAAGGAGTAAAAACAATAAGTCTCCTTTTTTGGGAGACTAAATCAAATGTAGGTCAGGGTGACCCAATTATCATCTGAAGCAGCATCACTCTCCAAGACACATTAAATGACCGAAAATGACTGATGTGCCACATGTTGTATCACAGGTATGAACCTTAATGCAAACTATAACATGAGTCATTGAAGCATAAAATGTAGGTCAGAGTGACCCAATGATCATCTGAAGCAGCATCACACTTCAAGACGCATCCACTGAGCAAATAAATGACTGATGTGCCACATGTATTATCTCAGGTATGAACCTTAATGCACACTATAACCTGAGTCATTGAAAAATAAAATGGAGGTCAGAATGACCCAATTATCATATGAAGCAGCATCACTCTCCAAAGTGGCATCCACTGACCAAAGATGATTGATGTTCCACATGTAGATTCTCAGATATAAACCTTAACACTAACTTATTATTAAACCTGAGTCATTGAAAAGTAAAAAGTAGGTCATAGTGACCCTATTATCATCTGAAGCAGCATTAATGTCCATGACACATCCACTGACCAAAGATGATTTATGTGCAACATGTCACTTCTCAGATATGAACTTTAATGCAAATTTTAAGCTGAGATGGGACGAAAGGACTGACACTCGCACAGACGGGCCAGTTGCTATAATCCCTCAAAACTCCATTGGTCGAGGCGATAAAAAGAAGTAATTTAATAGAAACCTGATCATGATAAGCCGATTTGAAATTAATTGTTAGGGAAACAAAACTGGTTGAACATAAGTGATGTTTATTTATGAATGACAGTGAAAAAAATGAATAATTATAATTATATTTAATCAAATTTTGTAAATTACCTGAAAGAAGTATAAAATGGTAGTTATCAAATACTCTAATGTTTGCATCAATAATCATCATTCAAATGCAACAATTTCGTGAATTTAAAGAGTGTCTTGAATTGGGTGTTATTTAACCTGGTGGATTTCATCTTGTGTGAATAAGCTATAAGTTTCAAGTTACTATGCTACTAGCTCTTGGGACTAATAAATCAGTGAATATAATTAGTCCACTGTATCTGAATTCTTTAAAATAGAAAGGATAGAAAGAAAAATAGTTCATGTGACCAAAATTTCCAAGATGTTTCATCAATCTAAGTTGAAGTGACACAAATTTAAGTTATTATAAAATAATTTTTTTCTCATTCTCTAAAGTATTTAAATTTCTTTCCCTCACGTTTTATAAATCATAAAAATCTGATTGAGCCTACCTATAATTTGAATATTGCAGGGTAAAAAGCTTAAAGTTTGGTAAAGATGCATCATTAAAATACAACAATTTAATACACATTTAATGAGGCCTAAAAATTCCTTAAGTGTATCAAATTAAAAAGTCACTATTTAAATATCATTTTCCTATTAAAATTTGAATACATTGATAAATAAACCTTTGAAAAATTAAAATGACCCAGTTTTTGTAGATATAAAATCATACCAATCCATTAACTTATATTTAATGCTTACCTTTTCAATATTTTCATTTCTTATTAGTTCATGCCTCACTTGATATTTCAAATCTGTCAATTTTTCACCCATCTCTTTGATTTTATTATTGGAAGCCTGACAAAACATAAATTTAAATAGTATAGTGACTAAACATAGACACCACCAAAAATTAAAACTGCAGACAGAACCATTGTACAAAGATCAGAAAATTCAAATAAGATAATACACAGTCAAATTTCCATGGCTTAAACACCCAAGGGACCAAGAAAAAAGGTTTGAACTAGAGGGGGGTGTTCAAACTTAAATGAGGTCAAACTACAGTCAAACCTGTCTATAACGGGCACCAGAGGGAAGATAGTATACTGCCCTTTATAGACAGGTGGCCTTTATATAGAGGTTAATTGTTCTGCAAGACAAATAATTTAATAAAATAATTTTAATATTTACAATATAGTGTAATGTAATTTTCGTAAAATTTGTTTTTTTATGTTAAGATTATGTTTTGAAAGTAAAAAAAAATAAGATTTTTCAAGTGTGTTCGCTAAATATCATTGATTCAAGGAAATGTTTCGAATTTAAAGATGATTTCTTTCCCAGGTCATTATTTTCCCCTGCCTGTTATATAGAGTTTAAAGGCCAATTTGGACCAAAAAAGAGTGCCCGCTGCCCGCGTTGAGCAGTGCCCGCTTTAAAAAGGGTATTTTTATAGGAAATCGCATCAGGGGAACCTAAACTGCCCACTATGAACAGGTGCCCGCTTTATAGAGGTGCCCGTTAATACAGGTTTGACTGTATATGTAAACTTGTACAAAGGGACCAGAAAATTGGCTCAAGACATCCATGGTACTGCAGTATGAGCCATCGAAGTTCTACTGTACTACTATAAAAGTGGTTATGTTTGCAGGTTGTAACTTTTGGTATTTCTTTCATAATTGCTCGATTTTACTTTCATGGACAGAAATGAAGTATCATTTACTGTATGAAGCTTCAACAAAATATATTTCATGTTTTTTTGTTTTTTTTTGCTTCATCAGAAAATCACAAAGAAAGTAAAAATTAGGTACCTGCAAAAATAATCACTAGTATGTGCAAATTGTCTCTTTTATTATCAATGTTAAAAATACACTTTGAAGTAATTTTGTCATAAAAAAATTTGTAAAGGTTCCGCGGAACCTAATGTCTCGCCTGCTCACTACATTGTCATTATAATTTGGCCTATATTTAGATGAGGTTGCTAGGCAGAATTTCAAGAAATATCTGATCTTAGAGACTTTCATACTAAAATTGGTATCAGCTAATTTTTTAAATGACTGTTTTCAATGAAATGTTTGCAAAAAATGTTTGGTTGCTAAGCAGAATTCAAAAAATAAATGGTCTTTTAAAGTTTTATAAAATTTTCCATGATTGGAATCCAGGATTTTAGAAATTTCACTATAGAAAATAATTATTCATACTGTAAGGAACTGAAAAAGATATGGTTGCTAGGTAGAATTCCCAAAAATAACAGATCTTTGAGAGTCTCAGGAAATTTACCAAAAAAAGAATCAAAGATTTTTGCCATTTTACTTTTGAAAATGATCATTATAACTGAAAGAAACTTAAAAAGTTTTGGTTGCTAGGTAGGATTCCAAAAAAATAATACGTCTTTGAGAGTTGCAGAAAATTTACCAAAATTAGAATCAAATATTTTTGCAATTTGACTTTTGAAAATCATCATTTTAACTGAAAGGAACCAAAAAAATTATGGTTGCTAGGGAGAATTCCAAAAATTAACAGGTCTTTGAGAGTTCCAGGTATGTAAACCAAAACTGGAATCAAAAACTTTGGCAATTCATTTCCGTATTGTTTGTTTGATTCAAATTTATTAAAAAAGCATTGTTGCTAAGAAGAATTTCCAAAAATAGCTTGTCTTTGAGAGTTTCAGGAAATTTACCAAAGTTGGAACCATTTTATTTAATTCTTTAGTGTTAAAAATTATGCTTGATATTAAAGCATTGTTTAAATTTGGAACTGAATGCAAAAATTTCAAAAATTATTCATTTTCAGGAAATTTACCAAAGTTGGAACCGGAATCAAAATTCCAACAGCCTGTTACACATCAGCTTATTTTATGCAGGACTGTCAATTTCAATGTAATTCTTTAAAGATTCAAAGACTCTGTTCTGCTTTTTAACAACTAACATAGAAATTTTTTAGAAAAAAAAAACTAAGTCCAAATTTGGAAAAAATACAGAAAAACCAGAAAAAAAAATTCAATTTTTTCAGCTCTGAGGAAATTTTCTGACCATCAACTTACGTTTGACCACTTTTTGCAAAATTCCAATAAAATTAGATAACTTCCCTTGACTTCTAAAAAACTTGAACCACAGGGTTAAAATGAATTTCTTGTGCAAAAAAACTAAGTCGAAATACGGAAAAATTACGGAAAAACTAAATAAAAATTTTCCAAATTTTTCAGCTAGACGTAATTTTCTGACCATTTTCTTGCTTCTGTCCAAATTTCAAATGATTCCATAAAGATTTGATGAAGATAATGATGTTTAGAAAACTTTAACCACAGGGTTAAAATAAATGTTGATGACGACGGAATTTTGGATCGCGATGTCTCGCTTTCGCGACTTTCGTCGCGGGCGAGACAAAAAACAACATCAAGGGCACCGTACTGAAACAAAGTCACAATAATTTTCAAAAACACAGATATACATGTATTTGTTTCATTTGAAGAAATTATACCTAGAACTTGAACAATCATTTCGATTAACCTCTGATGATACTAATAGTACTAATAGGGTCTGTAAAGTCTCGTCCAATTTTGGAACTTCCCGGTACATAATTTGTACCCAGAACTTGCATTTTTAACAGAAAATATGATGTTTCAAACAAACAATAAGGACTTCATAATCCCACAACGTCATATTTTGGCAGAAAACGTTTTCAAATTTGAATTTTATCGTGATTTCTCTGTGTCACATGACGAGACTTACAGACCCTATAGTACTAATAAGACTAACCTCAAGTTTTTTACATGTATCCTCGTACTTGATTGTCATACGTCGAACATCATTTTCACGGTGCCGTACTTCTACTCTGAATTAAAATGATAAATTTGTGAGTAATACAAGGATGTACTGATCAATTAATGATTAAAGGCTGGCTTTACTTTCATAATCACTACTTTAAGATATGCAATTCATCTTGGAAGTTATCAAAATTATAAAGTTTTAGTTTAAATGTTATTAAAATAACAATAACATGTTTGTGTTTTCATATGAATGAAGTACAGTTTTTGCCATTTTAGTAGGGTGCCCAATGTCCAATAAAGGGCTACGCCGAGCGCAGCATGATACGACCGCAGCATGTCGTCCACTGAAATCTGAAAAAGTGTAATTTAAAGCGAGTATGGACAAACGAAAGAGCTTGACACAATAATTAGAAGGACGCAATAAGGAGATTGACCCAGAAATTAGCT
>MJUU01015357.1:67820-82257 GCA_002080025.1 Modiolus philippinarum | reverse complement strand
AGGTTATCTGTAAATTTATGATTTTGGCCCCCTTTGGCCCCTCATAGCTGGGTAAGGAAACAAGTTACCAAAAATCTAATAGTAGAGCGCTATGTAAATTTTTCATAAGGAATCCTTTGAAAAAAATTGCATCAAAATCGGACTAAAAATAAAAAAATTAAATTTTTGAAATTCGCCCTATTGAGCCCCATTTATCTCGTGAACGGTACATGCCACGTGAAATCCGTTGGCATACTGCAGATTGGAAATTTTCTAAGGAGTTTACTGAAAGAAACCCCATCAAAATCCAACAAATAATAAAGATTCTACAGTCAAATATGTGAAAACACCTAATTTAACCCCTCTTGGCCCCTTTTTTAAAAACGGGTGGGGCCACAATGACCAAAACTTTCCCAAGCATTCCTTTTGTGCCAAGGAACATTGTGTAAAAATTTCACAAGGATTGATCATCTGGAACTTAAGTTATTGGCCAAAAACAAAAGTTTCTACAGACGACGACAACGGCAACGACAACAACGACGACGACAACGACGACAACAACGACAACGACGACAGCACCATACCATTATACGACCCCAAAAATTTTTTGCGGTCGTATAAAAAGATGCTTAGTTTGCGAGTTTGGGTTAACGGAATAACACACGACTAATTTTTGTTTTATAGGTTGGAATAGTTATTAAATTTTATATTTTTCATTGTCATAGAAAGTTTCTGTTGTCACGATTTCTGTAATTTCTCATTTTTAAGGGGTACCCTATAGCAGATTCTTAGATATGGTATCTTTAAATTTATAGAAATTAGTAAGAGTCTCTGATATCCTAATAAGAAGCTATTTTTGTGAAAGCCCAGACCTAAAATTTTGTTTTACTAGCTAGAGTGTAACTTATTATCCATTGAATTTTAGAATTTGTCGGTTTTAAAAATGGAATAAAAAGGGTCATGAATTTAAGACATTTTTGTTGAATACGAAATTACTTGCCTGAATTTTCGAAACATTTTAAATTAAAGGGAAACACGACTATAATCTGTACATATGTGCCAAAAATCATGGGTGTCATGTCTGCCTTTACAGAGAAATCAACATATAAAAGCATTAAATTTGTGGACAACTCTAATCGATATGAAGGTAGAATAAGATGGTAGACCAAGTCTTATCAAATTATTTGGATCTGTTGGAGATTTTTAATTTGGTCAAATTTTGAATTTTCATGTAGATACTAACGTTTTTACATTTAAATTGAGATTTCGCTATCCATGTAGATGATATAACAGGGTTTTGGTCAAGTTTTATTGGTTTTATTAGGTTTTATGGTAGTGCACATTTTTCATGGAAATTCGCTAAAGTAATACCAAAAACAAAAATATGATTTATTATGTCCAGGATTTATTCAATTTTCAAGACGTAAGACTCAAAAATTTCATACAAGGTTTCCTTTAAACAACGGTTCAACAAAAACTTAGAAAATACCATTCATAATACTTGAAAGCGTTCTTTATTTATTTCAGGTGCAAATATTTTAAATTGCACATCTCAAAAACAAATGGTAAACGTAAACCTTGTTTAATGAAGATAAATGACAAATCATTATAAAAAATAAATCAATGAACTGTTTGGATAAAATTAATATTTTTTTTTTAAAATTTCGTGAGGGGTTTGTTGGTAAAATGAAGCCAACTTCTAGTTCCGTGAGATTTTTCTCGATTTTAGGAAATGACCTTTAACTCCATTTTAAATAAAATGTGACCAAATTAGATTTCTACGACATTGTTATTTTGATGCGCCATGGTCTCCTCTTTCCAAAAATGTATAATGCAGGTGTGTGTGATTCTGTTAACCAAAATTCGAAAAAAATCATCGCTTGGGCACCCTACTATTTCTAAATTGGAAAATCATTCTGTCAATTTACATCTTTCAGTATTGCAGAGTAAGTAATCTATAAAAAGTCGTCTCTGTCAAAAATACTGAAAAGTATAAAAGACAAGCTGAGGAACAGAGCTGTGTAAGAGAGGGTTTTGACAACATTTATTCCCTTGTATATAGGCAATCCTAAAGGGGTCCTCCTTTCATGTACTGGTAGTCACCAACTTTCCTTTGACAATTTGTGAAAATACTTTCAACACCTATTTTTAGCATTATTTTTCACGAATCACATTCCCAATAAAGGCCCTTTCATGGATCATGCCTAGGCCCTTACAGGACCCCTATACAATGGTATTATAATCAATTTAGTTTGAGAAATCAGTAACCAAAAAATCAAGTATGAACTGTCACCAAATTCCCACACTACCATCAAATTACAACCATAATCGTTCAAGATCGCTGTCAAATTACATGTACATGTTTTATTAATAAACCCCAAAAATGACTTGGTTTCAAACCACTACCAAAAATTTCCAATTATGACTAACATACAAAATAGCTACCAAATTATACCAAATCTGAGAACAAATACAACAATTGTAGAACCAATCTTACAGTTTGATCACTGAAAGTCTGCTTCCAAAACAGTAGAATTGGTAGAACAATTCAAAAAGATAATACTAACCCCTGGAAACTTGTTCCCCTACATTCATAATGAGATTTATAAAAGCATAGACTATGAATACTATGAATAATTGAATAAATGAATTAGCCATCACTAAAAATCATCTATTTATGACAGATAAATCTACAATTTACCACCTAAAATTCTAGAGAATAGTATACTGTAATTGTACTTATTTTTGCTGTGTACTTATTTCACAAATTTCATAGTCAACACTTTTCCGCGAAAATAAATACACGTGAATACATGTAAATATTTGTAATAAGTAATATAAAGCATAAGTCTAATGACGACAACGTGATATTAAATACCCGGGAACAGACAGAAATCCACGAAAATAAGTACCTGCGAAAAAAAAGTACAGTTACAGTAGTTGGAAGTTGATGCTATCGAAATTTTGATATTATCCAATAAAAATTGATGTTACATTTGATGTTGCAGGAGAAAAATGAAGAGTAAATGTATGAGTAGTTATAGTCATGTTACAGTAACGAAGATTCAAACTGATTTCTTGTAGAAACACTGTGTTTTCAAAATAAATTGAAAAAAACAAATGCATCAAAAGTTGAAGCAAAATGAGGCCCATAAAGGCAGTGACCATTAAAAGTTAATCTTTTAACAAACATAGACCAAATACAATTTCTTGAGCATATTATACCAATTAAAATATAATTGTTCGAAAAGATTTGTGACAAAACCAAATTGTGTACTCAGGACTTAAAATGCTCTGTGGCAAAACTTTTACGGGTTTACCAATTGTTGACAAAAATGGCATAACATCTACAAGTATTTAGATTTATACTTAAAGTTACTTACTGTGTTGACTCCAAGTTCTGTCTTGTTGTTTCTAGTATTAATTCGGCCTTTTCCACTTCGGAAGCTTTTAAAGAAAAATAAACAACAGGTGTTAAACAGAAATTTGAACTTTCTCTTGGACAAAATTAATCATACCTGTTGCCCAAATTTGTATATCTATCTTTTTGTTCATATTTCCTCTATCATTAAGGGGGGTCTAAATTGGGGGTCCCTTTTCCAGAAATCCCGCCAATATTTCTCAACTTTCCCATTTCACGGACAGGAAAATATTTGTCAAAGACTCTTAAATAATCTCACTTTTCTCGTTTCACAGGGATTTTTTCGGTGTTTCCCACTTCATGCCAAACTCTCCCGTTTTCACAGACACTTTTTTGTGATGATCCTGTTTCCAGTTCACTTCAAAAGGCCAATCCTGCTTCCCGCTTAAACCCCATGGAGACCCACATTAAGACCCTTTTACAATACCTTCTAAGCTGTAACTTTACCAGGGAAGGCATATGAATTTAGTGGGTACTTGGTACATGCAATTTTCCAGCAAAATGATGTCAAGGACGATATCAAATGTAGATTATTATGTCCAAGTTTTAGTGGCAAAATGCACATTCACATTTATAATCTTGCGCTGGCAGCAGTGTTTGATTCTCACTGACAGTGAACAGTCATGGAATAAAGAAAATGTCCAATAGCTAACTAATTTCTTTTTTTTTTGCACAGGTAAATTCAAGTTTTTAGAAGTTTTGCTTGCTTGGTGATTTTTATTTTACACTTATGTGCAAAGATCTGTACCACCAGGCTGCATTTCTCATCTGCCATTTCTTAGTGACTAATCATGCCGTCAATGACATTATAGTATATCACTAATTTCTTTGAATGGTCGTTTTCTTTTATATTAAGACAGCACATAGAATATAGACTGGCAGGAAGCTTGTCTTACTAGACAAGCATTAGACTCACACATGTCCAATCCAAAGTTGTGATTTATTTTACGTCACAGTTGTTACAACCATATACAGTGAAACTTGATTTAAAAGGTCACTTTTGGGAAGGAGTCAAACTGGCCTTTTAAGAAATGCTGTCTTTTAAATGAGGTTTAATTTATATGAAATATACTACGAAGGGAACTATAAAAGGTGACCTTTAAAATCAAGTGGCTGCTTATTCAAGGTGTCCGCTAAGGCAAGTTTGACTGTACTATGTCACTGATCTGATGTTACAACTGAAAATTCTATGAAGACTTTCAGTTCTTGGATCTGTTAAGTTTGATTTTTGTATTTGACTGAATATATCAAGGTTCTTACATTTGACCAAACCTAACATCAGATATCTTCCACTGGTGTCGGAAATTTAAGGTCTTTTAAGCTTGTACTTTTGTGCTCCACAAAGGTAAAGACAGAATTTCTATCAGTCTTGATCTTCCATATAGACTTGAGTATGAATCTGTAAATCATGAACTGGCTAGGTATAGGTACCAGTTACTAGCTTGTGTCAAATATCCCATGATACCCTTACCTCTAATTTCTAAGTTTCTCACTCTGTCCTCTAAATATTTGACATCCCTCTGAAATTTTTCAATCTGATCTGACTTTTTCTTGTTATCCTGGGAGACTTGATCCAACATTTCCTGTGTTTTAATGAGTTTCTTTGTGGTATCACTCTGACCCAGTAACATCTGGTCATTCTTTTTGTGTAGTCGCTAAAAAAATAAATATAGGGCAATTTTTGTCAGTGTCCATTTCTGAATTCTGTGAATAACTTGATATTTAAAAAAAAAAAACAGATTATCTTTGTTATCCCCTCACCCAGATCTTGATTAGTACTTGAAGTTGATATATAGAATAGGTGGTTTTGACCTACATTTCATGCATGAGTGACTCAGGTTAAAGTTTTTGTAAGAGTCCAGATCTGGGATACTACAACTCTTAGAGGAATAATATTTTATATGTAGATGTGTCTTGTAAAGTTAAGAAGCTCCAGATAAAATTAAGGTCACTTTGACCTACATTTCATACATGAGTGACTTAGGTTAAAGTTTTTGTAAGAGACCTGATCTGGGATACTACAACTTTTAGAGGAATGATATTTTGTATGTAGATGGGTCTTGTAAAGTTAAGAAGCTCCAGACAAAAATTAGGTCACTTTGACCTAAATTTCATGCATAAGTGACTAAGGTTAAAGTTTTTGTAGAGTCCTGATCTGGGATATTACTACTCGTAGAGGAATAATATTTTGTATGTAGATGCATCTTGTAAAGTTACGAAGCTGCAGATAAAAATGTGTCACTTTGACCTACATTTCATGCATGAGTGACTAAGGTTAAAGTTTTTGTAAGAGTTTAGATCTGGGATACTACTACTCGTAGAGGAATATTTTGTATGTAGATGTGTCTTTTAAAGTTACAAAGCTCCAGAAAAAAAATAGGTCACTTTGACCTACATTTCATGCATGAGTGACTTAGGTTAAAGTTTTTGTTATGGTCTTGATCTTACATACTACAACTTGTAAAACATGAATTTATCATCAGTAGATGCATAGGTATTATGCTCTTGATTGAAATAAGGTCACTACACTTCTTTCAAAACTAGCTCAGATATAAGTAACAAGCCTGATCTTGAATGGTACAACTTTGTGGAGTGCTTATAATACTTTACAAACACTGAACAACCGGGCGAGGGGATAAGCTGTCGTTTCCGACTGCCCCTTCTCTTGTTACATTTTGATATGCATTATGTAAAATTATAACTTTTGATTAATCGTATTAATGGTATAATCAATTAAGTCTGAGAAAATCAATATCATTTCAGCAATTTAAGGAAAAAGTTCTGCAAATAAATCATAATCTTATCATTCTGGTATTCCAGTAACAATCATAAACCCTTAAAAGGGTGAATGAGGCTGTACTTTTTCCCCCAAGATGTTATAACCGTATTCGACCCAATAAGCGCCCAGAGTGCTTAGAAAATTCAAAAACGGGGTCGCTTAATTGAATCGGCAAAACCAGAATTTATACATGTCCGATACTGTCATTGTTATTAAGTTCTATAATGCGTCTTCAACTTCCAGTTATTAAAATCGTGGTGAAATGAGAAAGTAATAGTAATCAATCACGCTAATTCGGCATAAATAAATAGATATTGTTACTCAGGAGTCGTGGGAGGTATGTAAACATTCTATTTCTTAAAATTACGGCGATAATATACCTGCTAAAAACTCATACATCCACAAATAAACGTAAGTAAATTTTGGCAGTAAGGGAGTTTTGAGGGGGTGCTTGTGCATTCTGACTTTGAAATATGGTGAGGGGGCTCTTATTGGAGCAGGGGCGCTAATAAGGTCCAACAAGGTATTTGTTCGAGGAAACTGGAAAAACAGAATCATCAATAAACTGGAAGTTTATGCCTTTATATCTCAATACTTGAAGTACTGAGGGGGGGCAGGAGGGGGTCTGATCCTGGAATCCCGACTTCATTTTTTCTAAATCCCGAATTCCCGAACTACAAAGAAACTTAAAGACTGATGAAATCCTGATCCCTGGTGAATAAATTTCCTGAAATCCCGGGCTTAAAAACGTCCAATCCCGACATCCCGAAAAAGGTCCTGCCCCCCCTCCTAGTACTGTACACCACATTGTCATTTATAGAATATTTATATTTAAGTCAACATGTGGAATGAGTTCTAACAAAGCATGAAAACTAAATGATGATTAAAGTTGGGTACCCTTTTTAGACATCAAACCTAAAAATTTCACATCTACTATCGGACATAACTTAGTAATTTACTTGGTCACAGAATTTACCTTTTTCCAGCTTAAATCTAGGATTCAGTTATTTACAGCAGCATAGAGTTGAATCTAGAATTCTCCATGCTTTCTAACATTACATCAATATTTTTTAAAACTACAACAAAAGCAATATTTTTCAATGCTACAGTGTTTTCTACAATCCTAAGATCAAGGACTACAAGATGTTACAAACCAAATAATGTGAGGTACTTGCTGCATATGTGATACTGTAAATAGCTGTTCATAACTTAGGTGTTACAGATATTCACACAAAATGGTTATCTGACAACAACTAGCTCTTAATGTGTGGTTTATTCCCCATATTAGGAGCACCAAATCTTGAATTTTCAGAGAACAATTATTGCCCCTTGCTTGAAAAACAAACAGTCATTGGTCTATTGCATGATAATCATAAGAGACACTAAAAAACAACAGAAAAGTGGATTTATATAGCTATGATTGGAGTTTTCTCAAACATCAAAGTCATTGTTAGAATTTCAAGTTTTGCATTTGCACATTTAAATGAATAAGTAAAGTTGTACTTTGTTATAAATAATTCAGTGATTGAAAGAAGCAGTTTAATACATGTTTAAATAAGTTGCCTGATGAAATCACATAAAACTTTGAAAGCTCTCTTATCTAAAAATTCCCTTTTTCTAGACAATTACAATACCAGTCTTTTATAAATCTTTGATTAGAGTTTGGGTGTCACCTTCCAACAAAACCCTTTTTGATCTGTCCTATGCAAAATTAATTTTAAAACACTTTAGATAAAACCATATTCAATTGACAAAAAGGATCAAATTTTGTTTGGAAATAAAAGCTTTTTTCACTATTGAACTATTAGACTGTGTATTAGATCTATTTCAATTAAATTCTAAAGCTTTTGAATACACTATTTTGTCCTCCGTGATCTCCAAAAATAAAAGTTTTGTACTTCTAAGTTTTTGTCTGAAAGATGTATTGGTGGGTCTATTATAAATGCAAAAAGTATTCTATAGAAGAAATTTTAAAGTACATTTATTATTAATAAGAAATAATCCTATGTATTTATGACAAAATGGTCTATACCAGTTTACCTGTCTAAATTCAGACGGAGGGATACTTTTTATTGAAGGCAATTGGTAAAGGATTATTTTCGTACAATGTTCAAGACCATTTTTATTTTTCGTACATCGTACAAGACCTTTATTGTTTTGCGTACATTCGTAAAAAACATACGTCGTACAACTTACACACCAATTTCCGATTTTAGGGCGATTTTTGTACATTGTACAAGCCAGTTTTTATATTTCATACATCGTACAAGGAAGCCCCCTTTAGGACCCCCTAACAAGATACTTTTTCAAAGTTAGTTTTTTTATTAAAAAATTGTTTATTTATGTTTGAGAATTAAATTTAAAGATAGTTTGAGATATTTGAAATATAAGAAAGCAACAAATACTATTTTTTTTATCATATACATTTACTGAGATATTACCTTGGACCTAAACTTAAATTAAGGCATTATCAAGCAGAAAATAAGAGAGACCCAATTTTCAGGGTGACTGTAAATCAATCCAGGATGTATTCATATGAACAGATTGATGAAACTACCCTACAAAGTTACCAGGATATCATACCTAAGTACGGACACAGACAGGGATGTCTTTGGTACTCAAACAGTCCATCTCAACTTTGATGAGTTGAACCTGTGCCCCTAACATGCAAAAATTTGAAAGGGTAAAATAGATTTGAAGCTATTGTCATAGAGTTTGTATAAGCTATATTACAAAACTCTTCAATATAGGCCAAAAAGACATTTCTGTACCATACGTAAGGATTAAGATCAGTAACGCTCAAAATTGTTCCCATAGCATGACCATGGATATACAGTCGAACTTCGCTGGCTCGAACACCTAAGGGACCGATGAAAACAGTTCGAGCCAAAGGGGTGTTCAAGATATTGAGGTAGAACTATGTTTAAATTTGAACCAAGAGACCAATAAAAGGGGGTTCCAGGCATCGATGGTGTTCGAGTCATCGACGTTCTACTATACTTGTAAAGCCCTCAACTCACAGATCTTTATTATCAGGATTAAGTTTTTAAGTCAATACTTTCTAAGCTTAATGTCAACAGACATGAATATTGCTTTTTTATTTTTCTATTAAATTTAAATGGTCTGGGATTTATCTAATGGTTGTTATTTTATAATTTCACCTTCTGGTAGGTCACTGTCGGTCAGGTCTATCTATAAATCTCATTTAGAATTCAATAAGCAGTGATACAGGTTGACACACAAACGACTTATAAAAGTATTATTGTTTACATATTGCAATACTTGAACATCAAGTACCCTCCACCTGAAAACTTTGGTCTTATATTAACAGTTTTTTAACATATTTTTGCAGTTTATGGCATATATTTGGTTTGCATATCTTATTACAGAAATGACTCTGATTGCCATCAGAAAATCTAACTTCGATATTAATTTTCTTTTTTTTTTTCATTTAACCTACAAAACTTTTTCTTATATTATTCTCATAATTTTGAGAATTCCAGTGAAACAATTTTCAACAATAGCTACACAGTTTCATTCAGAACAGCTTAAGTTAACCAATTTGAGGCCATGCAAGGTCATTTTCCAGGCAGATTTGATATGCAACATTCCTGTACTATCTTGCATATCATCTTGGCTAACCTATTGGACACTATCTTTAAAGGCCACCACGTGCACCCAAGGCATTTTGTGACCATGCTTGGATCCAAAAGGCCCTATGGTTTCAGAGAACAAGAGAATGAAATAGCCCAAGAGAAAATGAAAGTGAGATCTCAGATCATCACGGCGTGATTATGGCGAGATCACGCCACCACAAGTGAGTTTGGGCGTGATTTGAAATTTCAGCTGTGAAACGAATGTGATTTTTTCATAGCATCTGAGATGAAATGAGATCACGCCATGACATGTGGGATTTATGTGTGACAAGTGAGATGTATGTGTGACAAATAATTCAATATGTCAGACAAATGGGATATTGGATTTTTGAACACATCTTCATTGATAATCATAAAAGGAAATGTTAAAAACAATAAAATTTGCATATAATGTATCATCCTTATATGAAGTAAAAGGTACATTGTATTGTAAATACTGTCACTTTTGAAAATATTTAAAACAATAAGGATGCAAGAGGTGATCTTCTCTGTTACTTTGTATAGCTATATTATGATTTTAGGGATAATCCGAGATATCAGTTACCAATTATATGATACTTTGGGTTATACATGTTATATATAGTGCTAAAATGGTCTTTGCCCAATTTCTGGATTCTCAAGGTTCCTAGCTAAGATTTGTTCAAATCAGAGGAGATATATTTATAGCTCATCGCACCTTACAAAGTGAGGTTACTTGTACGCCCAATTTTCGGACTCTGCATCCGATTACCAGTAGGTAGAATGGTTAAAGCTTGTTCATAGGCTAACTTACATATGTCCTACATCAGCCATATTGGTATGCATGATGCATTATTAGATGACAGCAGGAATACATGCTTAGGATGCTGTCTTTGAACTACATTTTACACATGAACGATCGACTAAATAATGTTAGGAATATGTTCATTCCTGTTTGCTCACTGACACGTACATGTTCGATATGAAATATAAAGAAACAAGGAAATTTGAAGTGCNGCAGTGCCAATTTTTTTGTAAAACTTATAAGTATGTGTATATATTTTGGCAAGTACACATATGGAATAAATACAGACAATGCTGCACAATAGGGTGAACTTTAATTGTAGGCGGTGGCTGCTTTCTATGTTTATAGGTATAACATGTATAAGGTGAGGTCCAAAAAATCTGAGACTCATACATTTCACTTTATTCCAAGTGCATCAGAGATCCCACTGAATCAAGGCCGTGATCACGCATTTATCATGTCCATCCCAGATCGGTTTCAACTTCCTGTTTTATTTTCACACTTCCTGTGAAAGACCGCCAAAAATGCAAAGTCAACAAAGGACATTGTTTCTCACTTACTAATGACATTTTATGGCTTGTTTTTATATGAAATGAGATTATTTATCACAATAATGTCAAGACATTTTGCTGTGATCGACAAATTGAAGGCCACAAAGACCTTAAAGCAAATTTCATGGTTTTGGAGAAGTTTGAACATGGAGCTGTTTAAATTTTCACACAAGGTAAGACACATTTTGTATTTGTGTTTTGAAGGGTGTATAAAGAAAATAATATATGAAATGGTTAAGTTATTATGATGTATTTGATAGTTTAACATTTTCAAATGCCATAAGAAAAAGAAGATCATGCTCTGTAGCTCTTTATGCTTGTTTTTAAACTGAGACAATTGTACAGAACACAGAACAGTTTATGTTCTTTCATCCAAAGGAAAAATTACAATTTTTAGTTTTGTTAACTTGGTTAACAACAAGTTACAATTATCATGGGGTACATAAGAAAAAATATTCTTCTATTAATTTCAGTGTTTTTTATTTCACTGTCAAGATGAAATATTTTGCTTAATGATTAATCTAATCTAGTCATTTCATTAACATATAAAGTCTATGATGTAATTCACAGCTTATTATCTTATTAGTAAATGTTTGTCTATTTTAATACTTTTATTTTAGGCTACTGCTCTAGCTAGGAGATACCTGCTGTATGATATTGCTGCACAGACAAGGGCAACAGATTAATATCAGTGTGGTTGTGGATATAAAATGTAAAATACAGTACAGGACTGAAATATGGATTAATAACTCCTTCATTAAATGTAAAATTGAACACAACCCCCCTACCCCCCCCCACTCACACACACACAAAAATTCCATCTGTATATGCATGCAATATGTAATGATACAATTAAAAATACTGATTATTTCTCATATACAAGTACATTATTTTTAGAAGAATAAAACAATATGGGAAGATTCAATCCTGTTTGTACTGAACAAACTTGGTACTACGTGAATGTGTGATCATGTGTGATTCAAGTGTGAAATTGGTGTGATCACACAAAAAAATCACACATGAGATCACACAGTGATCTCATCTGAGATATTAACGTGATCACACTGGGATCTCACCTGTGAAGGGTTTGTGATCTCAGTGAAAACACTGATGAAAACTTATGTGATATGCCTGTGAAATTGGTGTGATCACACAAAAAATCACATATGAGATCACACAATTCTTTCACGCTCATCACGCTGTGATATCAGGTGTGAATTATCTGATATCACATGTGTAATCACAGAACTATTTTCTCTGGGGAGTTTACAATTGGCACCAGACAACGAAATGTGATCGTAAAAGCCCACTCTTTCCGTAATTGAGAAAACTCGGCAAATCAAGGCTAACTGGCATATTTATTAGAAATATTATTAGAAAGAGAATTGAAAAGATCACAAATAAGTGCTTCCCGCATGGGAACGTGAAAACATTCAATCTTATCCCCTTTTGGTCCTAATTTTGAAAATACATTTGAACTTCAATTGTTCCAACACCCAAGGGACCGATGAAAACAGTTATAGCTACAGTATTTTTCTATGGACCAGAAAATGGTCTTGAGACATCCATGATGTTGGAGCTATTGTAGTTCCAGGTATTGAAGTTCTCAGACATTCACAAATATAAGAACCCCACAAACAAAAATACATTCATAGTATTCAAAATTAAACTAGAGAAAGTGTCTGTAAGACATGGATGCCCTGCCAATAATTTTATCAAAACAGATAACCTTAGTCAATTGGGCAGAACATTAGTTCAAGTTCAACGTGTAACTTAATTGTGATGGAATCGGGAAGTATTGTTACATTGATGAGTGTTTAATAAATATTACAAATGTTTTACCATACTTATTTGTTTAGTAATGAACCATAACAAAATTAACCCAACTAAAGTCAGTGAATCATAAAATATAGGTCAGGTTATAAAATAATGGGAATAACCACAGTGATTTATTTGATTAAACATCATTGTAATGTAATGTTTAGTTTTTATGAAATGGACCTAAACCCTAAATTGAACAAAATCATTCAAGTGAAAATGTAGGTCAAAGTCACCAAATTGTACAAGAATTGGGTAATTCCCCAAAAAGATAATTAATTTGATACATCAAAATGATATATTGTGTAGTTATTGAGAAATGGACTTAAATGCAAAATTTAAACATAGTCATTCAACCAAAAAATGTAGGTCATAGACACCGAATTATTGGTGAAATGGGCAGATCTCCTTTGGATGAATGTTGCATTGAAATATCATGATGCTAAAATTCATAGTAGCTGAGGAATAGACCAAGATGCAAACCTTAACCAAAGTTGCTGAAGCCAAAAATGTAGGTCAAATCCACTTATATGTCAATGATCTGGGTAGCATTCATCAAGGCAATTAATTTGATGAAACATCATTGTCCTATCATGTGTAGTTGTTGAGAAATGGACTTAAACACAAAACAAAACCAAAGTTACTGAAGCATAAAATGTAGGTCAAAGCCACTTAATTATCAATGATTTGGGTAGTACAAAAATGTACCCATCAAGGCAATTCATTTAATGGACTTAAATGCAAAACTTAACAAATGTCAATCAATCATGAAATGTAGGTCAAACTAACTAGTGAACAATGTAAAGTACTATCAAAGATCTACCAAATGGCCAACTATCATTATTCTACCTCTTACAGTTTCTGAGAAATGCACTTAAATGCAAAACTCAACAAGAGGTATGGATGGACCCATGGAAGGACATACAAGGGTAACACTATATGCCCCTTCCAGATTCCTTGGCAGGGCAAAAAACAAATGACAAGAAAAAGAAATATAACTTATTAGAATGCAAATTAATTTCTTTTGGATTACCCTTTAATTGGGATTGCAATGAGGGGTCAATGTCTAAAAATTTTGTTTATTTTTCTCAACTTTCCCATTTCACAGGCAAGAAAATGATTTACAAATACTCTCAAACAAACTGGTGTGTTTCTATTTCACAGTGAATTTTTTTCAATGTTCCCTTATTCCCACACTATACCTGTTCCCATTTTCCAATGCACCTTTCTGTGACAATCCCATTTCCCTCTTATTTGAAAAGGCCAATGCTGCTTTACCACTTTGATATTATCCTTCATTTCACAGGCATAAGGGAGTTGCTTAGGTTTCATCTAATTATGGCAGGTTTCCTGGCTCATTAACGTATTATATTTGCAATTCTTCAATGAACATACCAAAAAAATATTCCTCAAGTAACACCTATAACAACTCCTTCTAAACTCCTGTCTTTTATTTGTCAATCAACCAAT
>MJUU01015357.1:2086-20396 GCA_002080025.1 Modiolus philippinarum | reverse complement strand
TTGGATTAGGTACGGACCTGTTGGATACCTTTTTTTAGAAGGGACCATCTAAGGACTATTGTGACCAAGTTTGGTTCCAATTGGCCCAGTAGTTTCAGAGGAGAAGATCTTTGAATGAAAAGTTCACGACGGACGGACGACGGACGCCTAATGCCAAGTGATGGCAAAAGCTCACCCTGGCATAGCCAGGTGAGCTAAAAATGGTGAAAAACGGCCAATTGATCATACACAGGCCTTTGGATTTTCTTCAAAATTACAGAGTATGTAGATCTTGATATGCTGAACATTTTTTTAATTTACACTTCACCTCTATCTGTTACAGTTTTTGAAATAAAAAATAAAAAATCCGCAAATTTTGAAAAATTTACAGAAAAAGGGCTATAACTCTCAGGCAGGTTTTCCGATTTTCTTCAAAGTTGCAGAGCAGATAGATCTCGGCATTCTGAACAATTTTACCCATGTCAGATTTTTTATATCTGCAACGGTTTTAAAGTTATTTGCCAAAAACACCAATTTACCCCTATGTTCTATTTTTAGTGACAGCAGCCATGTTGTTTGGTTTTCAGACTTCTCGGATACAATTTTGAAAGCACATACCCTGGCGATGATCCAGGCCAAGTTTGGTTTAAACTGGCCCAGTAGTTTCAGAGGAGAAGATTTTTGAAAAAAGTTTACGACAGACAACGGACGTACGGACGCCAAGTGATGGCAAAAGCTCACCCTGGCATAGCCAGGTGAGCTAAAAATGTGGCTGTATAAATACAAGAACAGTATGTTCCTCATTTTCTAAGTTATGAAGGGCTTTTATAACTCAAAGATTGCAATCTGTTCTCCTAACTACTGAAATAATGCAAAAATATTGCAACATCGGTTACCAAGTTAGTTTTGTATGGTTCAAAGTAGAGATAATTTTAATTAGCATATAAAAGCCTCTTTTAATATTTAAATCAAAATCATCTCCACTTGAACCATATATAACTAACTTGGTACAGGGAGATAACCGACTGATGTTTCTCATTAACGGGGACATGTTCTCACTGACTAATGTAAATCAAGAGAACAAACACATATATTTTAACTATAAGTATTTATTATATCTCAAAACTGCTGTAATACATAGAACTCACATCTTGTATCTTTTTCTATCTCAAATTAATTAAATTTTGTAGTTACAAAGAACTTAAATTTTGTAGGTAATTTAACTCTACGTATCATAATTCTCAGAAGCCTGTTTGAGATTTTTCTGCTTTGCGCTAGTGTCAAAAAAATAATGATAAGATCATTCTTATAGTAATGGCTTAGTTCAGCAATGTGACCAAGATGTTGGTCATGAATGCGAGAAAAATCTTGAACATCGTTTGGTAAGATTTCAATACTATGACTCAGAGACAGCTAGACCTTAAAAAACTCACATGGGAGTGTTGGATATTTCTTGATCCTCTACTCTTATCAGTGTTAAGATTCTTTATAATCTTAAACTACTTTTGTACATATTATATCTCAGACTAATTTTATCAAAATTTTGTTTGGAACCATTTTTATGTAGCATATCTCAAACTACTTAGTATTTTTCAGTATCTAAATATCCTACATTGAGGAAATAGTCGTCAATTCCTCAAGAACATGCAGTTATGGGACATGCCATTTTGAAAATATTTGGTGCAACTTAACATGTTTAACTTGTCTACATTTAAAAAATTCTTAAAAGTATATTTTTTTGTCCAAATTTCACTATGAAAAGCTTGAGAATCAGTTTTTAATGTTGTAGTTTCATAACTGTCCTGTTTTAAATACAAATTAAAATCTGTTACTTCACAATTGTAACAATTATAGTAATTTTTGATGTCAAACTTCTATACTTGTCTATACACCAAGAAAACCCCTCAAAAAAAAAAACCAAAACGGCTTTTTAAATGGTACACCAAAAATCAGACAAAAAAATAAGGTATACAGAATTTTTTAGATAAGGACTATTTTATTATGAAATGCACTGTAAAGACTGTATCTAAAATTATTTTGAGATTTCTATAACAAACTTAATGACAAATTATGCTCTTACTTCGAAGAATTGTAGAAAGATATCCACTTATGTTTGGCGTGTACCGATTGTATCACAGTGTTTAATCCTCCACCATCCATAATCCACAAAAAAAAATCACTTAGTATTGAATTTTTTCGACACTCAAATTTCCGTTTCGTATCAATTTCTATCACTAATTAGAAATATATCCATTTAACAAAAGTCAATTAACGTTGGAATAACATTTCATCCTATATACCGTGGTATGTTACCAAAATCAATACAATCCTCTGTTCATTTCCAGCCTTATATCCACAATGATACAATTAAAATCACTACATTTTATTGTGTTTTTACAATTAAAAGTTTAAGCCCATGTTGTAAAACACGCAAAGCTAAGTTTTAATTAAATATATAAAAATTTCAAATAAATCAAAATTAATCAAATAAAATTTTCTATTAAAAATTTGAAAAATGATCTACAATAGTAAAATAGTCACAAAATCATGTCTTTTTTTTACCTATAATTTAGAACAATTTTAGTTAAAAGTTATATGCCTTTAGACTTTTTGGATATTTTTCCTAAATCCTTTAGAATCATTAAATCCACCAAAGCAAATATTTGCTGTTTATAAAAGTTTCTTAGCATATATATATATATCAAAGTTGAAGGTCAATTTTCAATTTTTTCTGTATTTTTACGCCTTCAGAAAAAAAATCTGTTTTTTTTTTTTTTTTTGAAAAATCAATTATTATAATATTTTTTGAAAGCCTCGATCCACTTTGGATAATCAGAATTCCAAACAAACTCTTTTACAATTAATTAAAGTCCATCCAAACAAAATATGTTAGCCTCCTGGAGTCATATTCCAAGACATCAAATTAAAGATGAGAGCAAAAAATAATGCCCTTTTTCCAAAGATTTAACCACTCTAATTTCATTCATGGTAAATCAATGTATATAAAAGTTTCTCTTTGAAACATTCTTTTTAGGCGAATCAAAGCTACCATGTATGCTTATCTAAGTGGACGTTATCATGTATTTCAACAATACGGGAATCATTGATCTTCATGACAAAAACAGCATGATTTAGGTTTTAATAATTGTAAATTTTATTAAAGTCACGATCGTTTAAGTGAAAATAACATCGGTTTGATATATGATAAAAGACCCTTAGAAACATTTATCACCCATGTCTATTTCAAATTACGTATTTATCTGAATAAAATTTACTTTTGAAATTTAAGTTTTAAGATGTCAGAGTAACTGATGTAATTTTGATGAGCAGTCTGGCTTAATGAAATGAAGAAATGGAAAAATAAATGCTAGAGACTAACCATCTATTGTTAAAATATTAGGGATAGTCTTCATTGAGGGAATAAAAAATACATGAGAACAGTTTTGGCTGAAAGAAAATGATTATTTAAAGCTATAGCCTTTTGAATAAAAAATTTTCATGATAAATTTGCATGCACATCTTTAATTGAAAACTAGAGGCTCAAACAAGTTGTGGCCTCTCACTTTTACCACACTTTAATTCCACAACTGCACCAAAAGTTAAAGGGGAAAGGGTATTTAAATATGAACATAGTTTTTTTTTCATTTCTGGACACATTAAATTCAAATCTATACTTAAATTAAATTTCAGTTCTATTTCATATTTTCTACAGTTTTTGCTACAATACAATTCCATGATCCTTGTAAGACAGGACAATGCCATTATTTAGGTATTTTGTATGAGTCTTATGTCTTACATAGGTATTACATTATTGGTACAATGCGGCTAAATCTGTATTTTTCCAGCTTGCAAAAAAATGCAAAATATTTGGCTGAAATGAGTTAATGTATAAATGTGCTTCTGGAAAAACAAAATATAAACCAAAAACAAACAAACAATTAAAAAGCAAAATTTAATTTGAACTTATGCTCTTACACACATTATTATGACTTCTTCATACATTGGGTCGATCATGCAGTTTTACAAGCAAATGAATGTACAATACCCCTTTGAATCAAGAACTATTGTGTAAACAAGAGGCTCTCAAGAGCCTGTGTTGCTCACCTGGGCCACGGCTGACACATGAATTTAAAATAATCCCAATGATTTAAGGGCATTACTTTCAAATTTGTTAATGGACATTGATGTTATATTATCACAAGTTAAACTTTGTTCCAAACTGGCACCTATTTTGGATGGGAGTGCAGTTCTACTGTCACCTTTCTTGAAGGGGACCATCTAAGGATCACTGAGTTTAATTTTGGTTCCAATTGACTAAATATTTTCAGAGGAGAACATCTTTAAATGCTTTCCAATAGGTTACCGATAGGTCTCTAGGTTAAACTATGTTCCCCACTGGGGCCATCATGAATGCGATGCAGACAAGCCAGGCAAATTTTGCAAACGGGAACAACTATGGCCCATTGTGACAAAGTATGTTTTTATTATTGGCCAAGTAATTTCAGAGGAGAAGATCTTTTAATGTGTTTTCCCATAGGGTCCAATGTTAAATCTGTTCCCCGCTGGCAGCCATCTTGCATAGAGCAAAGACCTGAAAATCAACTTTTTGCAGGGGAGGGGCAACCTAAAGACTGTTGTGGCCAAGTTTGGTTCCAATTGGCTGTAGAGTTTCAGAGAAGATCTTTGAATGTGTTTTCCCATAGGGTCCAATGTTAAAACTACGTTCCCTGCTGGCGGACATCTTGGATAAAGCACAGACCTGAAAAACTACTTTTTTGCAAGGGGCCACCTAAAGACTATTTTGGCCAAGTTTGGTTCCAATTGGCCCAGTAGTTTCATAGGAGAAGATCTTTGAATGTGTTTTTCCATAGGGTCCACTGTTAAAACTATGATCCCTGCTGGAGGCCATCTTGTCTGAAAAATATTTTTTTGCAGGGGACCATCTATAGACTTTTGCGGCCAAGTTTGGTTGCAATTGGCCCAGCAATTTCAGAGAAGATCTTTGATTTTTCCAGGGGACCATCTTAGGACTACTGTGGCCAAGTTTGCTTTCAATTGGCCCAGTAGTTTCAGAGGAGAAGATCTTTGAATGTGTTTTCCCATAGGGTCCAATGTAAACTAAGTTCCCCTCTGTTGGCCATCTTGGATGAGATGCAGACTTGCAGAACAAATTTTTTAAAGGGGACCAGACCAAAGGACTGTTGTGACCAAGTTTGAATTCAAATGGCATTGTTTTTTTCAGAGGGGAAAATCCTTGAATGCTTTCCCATAGGGTCCAATATTAAACTATGTCAGACACTTTGACCAAGTTTGGTTCCTGAACTGGCCTAGTAGTTTCAGAAAAAATCTTTGAATATGTTTTTCCAAAGGGTTCAATATTAAACTAAGTTCCTTGGTAGCAGCTAGCTAGCTAGCCATCCTGGGTGAGGTTGGACAACTTGACCATGTGCAATAAAATGTAGTCTGTGAAATACTGATCATTTTGCAAGTAAAACTAAACCTCTATCTCAAGCTGTTTTTGAAATATATTAGACAAAATATATAAAACCACAAAAAAATTTACCAATAAAAAGTAATAACTCTTATATGGGTATTTAATTTTTTTTCAAAATTGCCAAGGGTTTTGAGTTATTTGCCAAAAACAGCAAGTTCTTTGTTAGTAACAGCGGCAATGTTGTTAGGTCCTCCGACTAACCAGAACATAATTATTTTTTAACCAAACACCCTTGCGATGATCCAGGCCAAATTTGGTTTAAAAATGCCAAGTGATGGCAAAAGCTCACCCTGGCTATAGCCAGATGAGTTAAAAATGTTACAGCAGAGACAAATTATGTCAATAATATATTTTCCCATGTTACAGGTACCTTATATTAATATAGAATTAATACTTTTACTGAGACTAAAATAAACACTTATTTTTCCCCTTCTGAGAAGTAGTTAACCATGCATATTTTCTCATGTCCAAAGGGGCACAACTCAAATTTAATTTCTTCTTCATAAATTCATTTATGCTACTCTCCCTTTGATCAAGTTTCTTCAAAAGCTTATTTTCAAGCTTGACGTGGTGGTGCAACACAAACTGCCTTTTCTTCTCTCTCACTCTTTGCCTCCTTTTAGGGCAATTCATATAGGATGACACAGAAGTTAAACTTGAAATTATTTACCTGCAATATACTGTGGTTTTTCATTCTGACACAACACAATATGATTGATTGTTGTTATGAGAAAACTGTTAAAGCTATTAAACCCTTATAATAAAATATATATAAAACCAATAAAAGTGTTTTAGAGATGAACAATTTTATTAAATTCAAAAATCAAAAACTTGATGATTTAAATGTTATTGAATTCATCGACTGACTGATTTTGAGGCTAAAGACATTTGCAAATAATTCTTCTAATAATGGCCACTCCTTAGGTTTTGAAACTGTCTCTAACTTTTAGAACTTTCTGATATTTTATCCATCATGATGTGTTAGAAAATTCTGCACTTGGAGACCTTCACTTTTATTTTCAAAATATGATTTCATGAATCTTTCATACACTTTTAGCAAAATTGATGAACTTTACTTAAAATAATTTGGCCTTCATTGCAAAAGCATGTCAAATTAATGCATTCATTAAACAAGCCAAAAGAGAACTTGATATTATCAAAACAGTTTGACTTGATTTGTTATAATGGCCCTTTTTACAGATTTTATACTTAAAACCCCTAACACTGAGTGATATAGATTTATTCTCTAGGTTCACATGAAATAACATTGCTGGAATGAATCCTAATGCCCCGCCCAATCTCTCAAGCTCCTCCCAATTCACACATGTATGCTTGTCTGTCATCTTCTAAAATTGCAGCACAATTTGCATGCTGAAATTGCTGAAATGTACATTGACCACCTGCAAAACCTTAATAAGTTTATAAATAGTAACAGCATTAACCTGCATGATGAAATAAACATATTGTTAAAGTACATTTGAACCTCTTGGGAAAAAAATATTTTTTTGGTCTGTTTTAAAAAAATTACTACGCAATTTTCAAAATCTGACTGGAAAAGTACATTGATGCCAAACAATATGACAAGAAAAGAGATGTAGAATTTTAAGTTGGTTTGTTCTTCAATGCATAGATCATGCTAGTGAACATTTCAAAACAAGTCAAAACTGAAACCTTAGGCAATCAGAGATGTAAGTGAGGGGTAACAAATTCTTAGGGGCCTTTACACAGCATGTCAAGACCTGCATGTCAAAACATTTAAGTTTTTGACATGCAGGTTTTCGTGACTTTACAAATCTAATTTTGTCTTGACCACTTGTTGCCAATGCATCCAGTCATCTATTTAGTGAAAATAAAAGAAAAAAAAACAAGAAGATGAAATTTAAATTGTTGATCTGTGCACTATCATGATTGCAATTGCTGTCCTGCATTGTGTCTTCCATTTTATGCTGTACTTCTGTTTTCTTTCCTTTTTTCATTGAAATAATGTTAATTTTTTATTGAATATTCAATAAATGCTCCCTCTTGCTGGACTTCACATTATGTAGCATTTGTACTTCTGTTTTGTTCAAATTGAGTTCTTTTTTCTCATGTTTATGAATTTATTTTCATTACAACCCAAAGATTTGTTAATTTGCCATGTTTTGACTTGGGACATGTTCTATTCCTCAAGTCAACAATTACCCGGTACATGTTTCTTATGTTTCAGACTTGGCAAGGTTTACACAGCATGTTTTGCCATGCATGTTTAAACTTGCATGTCTAAAGCATGCTGTGTAAAGGCCCCTTAAATATTTGCTTTAGAGGTTTCAGAACATGACCACAATGTGAACAGCTATAGTGCAAATACAGCTCATGTTGACTCTTTGAATCAGGTGAAATAAAAGCTGTTATTTCAAATGCCAAAACTGAGAACACAGTACATGTATCGAAACTGGTTACAAAATGAAACAATTAAAAGTACTTTAATAAAACCTGTTTCATAATATAGCATATGGAAGTCAGTTCTAAAATTTGTAGCACAATATTCAACTTTATAGTAGAGAACCAAAATATAGGTAGGTCAGGACTAAAATTTGTAGCACAATACTTGAATCGGTAGTATAGTTCCAAAAAAGGTAGTACTGTCTACAAGTCGATGAGACATTATTTATAGGCAGTAGTCTACAAGTGGTAGAACAATATCGAAATTTGCTGTACATTTACTATGAAAAAAGAAAGAAGAATGCATATACAGAAAACAGTACTTTTTTTGTACAACATAATTTCTGTGCCAAAAGTTTTGTGCACTGGCCTGTGATGTGACTTAGGAGAATTGACAATGTTGAAATATTTGAGACTTTTACATGAAAAAAAAAAAGATATCAACGTTATTAAAACGAATAAAACAAGAACTTGAATAACCTTTCATTTCTTCAACATAATTTTAAAAACTTTTAAAATTAAAACTTTTAAATTTGATGTAGATCTACATGTTGGTACCCGTGACCCTATCACTTTCATCTAAGAACCACTTAATAACATTTGAAAGAAACCCCTGATAATTGGCAAAACCTGAAGATCAATTCAAACAATAATTACTCCCTCCAAGGATACTATACTCAATTCAAACACCGAATTGTAATCTCTTTTGTAAATATTTCACAATTTTAACAATATTCAACAATTGTATAAATAGAGACATGCTAATACTGAAGGATTGTAAACAAATATACCACAAACACTACAGATTTGTATAACAACCTTTTTATATTTACACCCTCTAATCTGTCAAATAAACCTTTTAAGGAAACATAACATATAAATGCAAGATACAAAGTACATATGCATGCATTCTACATGCAATTGCACCAAGTTGAAAAATGATTTTTAGTTTTTGGTCTACGTCTGTCAGTCCTGGGACTGGCAAATGTAGTTTCTCTATCTTTATATTTTCTATGTAAGAACCCCTTCGAAATGTGACCATGGTTGACCATGGACAACCATGGTTACAACCATGGTTATATAGCCATGGTTGACCATGGTTAACCATGGTTTTAACAATTTTCGTTAAATGGGACACCATGGTTTTTTTTATCAAACCATGGTCATGACCATGGTTAACCATAGTCAGTGTCTTTGGTTGACCATGCTTATTAGAAGAGCTATTTTCAATAGTTTAGAATTTGTTAATGTTATTATGTCTATTTAACTTGGCTCTGTTCACCTTGGCTAGCCTTACAGTTCCTCTTCACTTTTAGCACATCTACTTTGATGTTACAAGTGAACATATTTTAAATATATAGTGTAACAGTAAAAACTTTTGATAAGGTGTACATTGATTTTAAAATTTTGCAAAATTCTCACAATTTGTATTGTTTCTTTACTCTCGATGATTGATTTCACTTCAGTTAAATTATTTTGAATTATCATTAATAGGATTTCATAAATGACCTTAATTTTTTACACTGAATTTCTTAAAACAAAGGGAGATAATTTAAAACTTGTTTCCAAATTGCCAAGCTTGATTTTTGGAATGGCCAAAAATTTGATGGGAGTGAAAACATGATTACAAAAAACTACGGAGTTATTCGAATAAAATCAAAATTAAAATATAACAATCATAAGACATGAAATGACATAAATTATGGTGAGCCTTTAGCAGAATTAGAAAGGGCTATAAACTTGAAGGATTGAATATGGATAAACAAAGTGAATTAAAGCACAGAGCATTGTGAAAAGTCATAAATAATATAATGAAAAGAAATTTATTTTATTGATAATTATGTTAATCTATTATGCCTGTGTAATTGTGAATGTAAGCATGGTCAAAGATATTATGCAGGCTTGCAGGTGCATAAAATCACCCAAGGTCAAACCATAGTTAACCATGGTCATTGCAGACTTGACCATGGATAAGTCAGATTCAACCATGGTCATTGTTTTGGAAACCATGGCTGTTGATGGTGTGACCATGGTCAATATTATAAGCATGGTTAACCATGGTCAACCATGGTCAGAAGCATGGATAACCATGGTTGAACCATGGTCAACTATGCTTGAACCATGGTCAACTATGCTTTAACCATGGTCAACCATGGTTGTTCCTGCTTTATCCATGGTTGTTCATGGTCAACCATGGTCAACCATGGTCACATTTCGCAGGGGTTAAAGTAACCTGAACTAGAGGCTCAGGGACTGAGACTGAATCCCTCACCTGACAAATATAATCCATGTCTGATGACAAAAATTAGTTTTTTTTAACTTAGCTTTAGATCAATACATATTTCAATTCAGTTTGGTTAGATTTGCCTCAATAATGTCATAGAAAATGACAAAAATGATCAATTTCCTATATTTTCCGCCCTGGCTGCATGATGTTGAACTTTATAAGCAATCTTTGTAAAAGACCTCACATACATCATTCCTGTAAAGTTAAGCTGAATTTGCTTCAGTGGTTTCAGAGGAGAAATGAAATGCAATTTTTCCCATAGGGTCCATTGTTAAACCTAAGTTCTGCCATGGTGGCCATGTTTTTTGTTGGATCAAGGACCTTCCATACATCATTTCTGTAAACTTTGATTGAATTTGCTTCAGTGGTTTCAGAGGAGAAGATGAAAATGTGATTTTTCCCATAGGGTCATATGTTAAACTTGTTTTTTGTTGGATCAGAACGAAATGAGCAAGCTTTGTAAAGGACCTTCAAATACATCATTCCTATAAAGTTTGGTTGAATTAATTGCCATCTATCCATTGTTTTTCAGCAACCCTAATCAAGATATTGTACTGCAACATTCCAATTGTGTGAGCAGTCGTAAGAATGAAAGTTCTCACAAAGTGGACTGAAAGCAGTCCATCATGTGAGTTTTCACAAAATGACCCAAGAGAGTATAAGGATATGGATACTCAACACCAGAACTGCCAACTCTCAAGAAAAATGTACAATCGTGCTTTTTTTGGCTTTTCCTTTGATCTTTTCTTTTTTCCTTTGATATTTGAGTTTTTTGGGTAAATCTCATGCATTTGCTTCACAAAAACTAATTAGTAATTCTCATGTTGTGTCTATAGGTGACATTGCAAATATCTGCACCAAAATGAAAATACTTTCTTAAAATGGCTATAAATTTAAGACTTTCACAATTCAAGTCCCTTTGTAAGAACAGATTTTATAATGGTTGAAAAAGATAATAAAAGTTGTATTTGCAACCTAAGGAAATCTATAAGTTGGCTTCTAATATGTATAATATTCATATTTAAAATAATTTTTGTATACAAATTCATTAGCATATGACGAACATATACTTTCATTTTCTATTCAAATTACAAAGCGATATTGTATTTTACTTGATGTATAATCTTCTATATCATATTCATATATTCATAACCATAACTTATACTCAACAACTTCGAATATGTAAATATACTGTCCTTTTGATGTACTCTTCTTAATTTAAGCATTATTAAGTATAAAGTGCTGTATAAAATTACATAATTAGGAAATTATGAATTGTTTACATAGATTGAGTTATTTCAAATTATTTTGTATAATGTTAGCAAAGTAATTGCATAGTCTCATGTAGATTCAAGCAAACTCAAAATCAAACATTCTTCTAGTTTCAGATAAAAAAATCAATCGTTTATACAGTCAGTCAGTTGCCAAAAGTGCTGGCAAATAAGATCTTTCACTCTATATTTATAAATGTATCATGTAAAACCATATTTAAAAAAAAAAATTATTGTGAGGTCAATTCTTACCGAATTTTAATGAAATTTTCACTGATAAATTCATTTTAAAGCATATTACAGTTAAACCTTAATTCTAGTGCACTTGAATTTGTTATGCTAATTTTAATGATCGAATGGCATCAAGAAGTCCTCATGAAAGACACAACTTCATGTAAAATATGAAATAACTCAATACAAATTTACTGTGAATTTAGTTTCTGCATATGCACATTTCGACAACTAATGTCTCTTCAGTGCAGATAAAATCTAAACGTTTGGTATACTAGGGTATTCACCAACCCGAAAACCGATTAAATTTGGAACCTTACAATATCTAAATTTTTTGTAAATTTTGTTGAAAACTAAGGAGTATCTCCCTCAAGCAAAGCTCTGTCCTTAGCTGATTTTGGCCTATTGGTTGTTTGTTCTCTATTAATTTTTAAACATCTTTGAGTTTCTGGTCTTCCAAATGTTTAGATTTTATCCGCACTGATGAGACATAAGTTGTCGAAATGTGCATATGCAGAAAGTAAATTCACAGTAACTTCGGTATTTAGTTATTTGTTACCACTGGGTCATTGCCACTGCTGGTGGACTGTTAGTCCCCCACGGTATTCACCAGCCCAGTAGTCAGTACTTCGGTGCTGACCCGAGAACCGATTAAATTTGGAACCTTACAATATCTAAATTTTTTGTAAATTTTGTTGAAAACTAAGGAGTATCTCCCTCAAGCAAAGCTCTGTCCTTAGCTGATTTTGGCTTTACATTTAGATCATATTGGTTATTTGTTCTCTATCAGTTTTTAAACATCTTTGAGTTTCTGGTCTTCCAAATGTTTAGATTTTATCCGCACTGATGAGACATAAGTTGTCGAAATGCGCATATGCAGAAAGTAAATTCACAGTATATAACTTCGGTATTTAGTTATTTGGAAGACCATAAATTCAAAGATGTTTAAAAACTGATAGAGAACAAATAACCAATATGATCTAAAGTGAAGTGACTTATATAGACCTTTTCTTGAACTCATTCATCTCCCTCTTGGTTCCCATACTGATTTCAATTTCAGAACGGTGCATGTTTTCTACATATTCAATCTGCATAAAAATGAAACCCAGAAGTGGAAAAGAAAATATTTTTCTACCTCCGATTGACTGGAGAGCTCACATTAGGAAAAGATAACAAAATTTTCTAGAAAGGGCTATCTGAAAAACTTAGTTAATTTGATAAATTGAAGAGAGTTTCTTTAGTTTCCCGGACAGCTGGTGGTAGATATGGGGTTTGCAACACTGTTACTGCCAAGTAACCAGAATAACTTTCAGGTGGTGATCTCCTTTAATTCATCATATTACATGTCAGTCAATAAAGTTACAGACTATAATTTATTCACGATCTTCATTAAAACTAGGATTATAAGCTCAGCACTTGTTACCTTCATTAAAAAAATTCCTTTATAACACAGAAAAAAGACCAAAGAGACCAAGCATGGGGAATTTCGATAAGAAAATTATTGTATGAGTGTTTATTTGATTATATAATTACCTAGGCCGTTTTTGAATATATGATGATCACTTTAGATAAAAAACAATGATTACTTCAAGAAACAGTGCCATTTAAATCAATTCCCAGTCCAAATTCCCATGTGTGGCCTCATGGGAAGTATCCCAAATCTTACAGTTATTTTATCAATTGTTCATAAAATATCTATTAACTGTCATTTATACAAGACCCATGTGACAGTTGCAATCCATGAGGTATATCAGGTGCATTATCAGATTTTTAAAAGTTTTGTGTTGCTCTTTTCTCTCCTTCTTCTAGAACAATGATATACTATAAACAAGGTTTATATAGAGTGTGTAATCACAGTTATGATACATTGTGTCTGCAAGGCACATGACCCAAGGGAAATCTATGTACTGTTATGTAGACGGACACATGGGAAAGGATAAAGTAATAAAGCCCCTACCCACTCCAACAAATCATATAGTAGATTAATGCCATGATAATATCAATTTGATGTAATTTTGATATGGTTTTCAAGAATTTTAACTATTTTCAAGATTTTCCCAAAAGGTCTAATGTTTAACTAAGATCTGCAGTGGCAGCCTTCTTGGACTAACCATACATTTGTTGATGTACCACCATGTCACAAAGCACAGTCAATATCAACTTGATATATGAAACAGTTTTCAATAATTAGCAATTTGTATCATTTTCCCATAGTGTCAAATGTAAAACCAAGATCTGCAGTGGTGGCCATCTTGGATTTATGATCAGTACAAAAATCATTCATTTGTTAACTGACCATAATGTTACAATGCACAGTTAAAATCAACTTGATGTATGAAACAATTTCAATAATTCACAATTTACAACATTTTATCATAGGGTCCTATTTTAAACTAAGATCTGCACTGCATGGAAGCTATCTCGGACTTATGATTGGTACTAAAATCATACATTTGTTTAAGGACAATCATGTTACCATACTTAAGTTAATATCGACTTGATATATGAAACAGTTTTCAAGAATAGGTCAGGTGAGCTATCAAGAAGCAATATTCGAAATTATATGAAAAAATACAGTGATCTGTGTATGTAAGAAAATTTCGAACACAGCATGAGAACAAAATAGTAATGGTGGATTACATGATACCCCGCCACGTTTCACAAATTTTCTAAGTAAAAAGGGGCATAACTCCAGGACAAGGTGTACCAATGAACCCAAAATTATACTTGGCCTGTGTTTTGTGGTAAACAATTTACATACCAAGTTTGAAGACAGTATGTTATTTCATTCACAATTTATGAGTACGAAACCCTAAAATTTGCAAAAGTTTCAAGGGGCATAACTCCGGAACCCCTTGGACCTCTGAACCAAAAATCCTACTTGACCTGAGTCTTGTGGTAAACAACTTACATACCAAGTTTGAAGACCTTGCGCTATTTCGTTCACAAATTATCAGTCAGAAACCCTAAAATTCGCAAAATTTCAAAGTTTCAAGGGGCTAACTCCAGAACCCCTTGGACCTCTGAACCAAAAATCAAACTTCACCTGAGTCTTGTGGTAAACTACTTACATACCAAGTTTGAAGACCTTGCATTATTTCGTTCACAAGTTATCAGTCGGAAACCCTAAAATTTGCAAAATTTCAAAGTTTCAAGGGCATAACTCCAGAACCCCTTAAACTTCTGATCCAAATATCGAACTTGACCTGAGTTTTGTGGTAAACAACTTACATACCAAGTTTGAAGACCTTGCGTTATTTCATTCACAATTATCAGTCGGAAACCCTAAAATTCGCAAAATTTCAAAGTTTCAAGGGGCATAACTCGAGAATCCCTTGGACCTCTCAATCCAAAATCCTACTTGACCTGAGTCTTGTGGTAAACAACTTACATACCAAGTTTGAAGACCTTGCGCTATTTTGTTCTCAAGTATCAGTCAGAAACCCTAAAATTCGCAAAATTTCAAAGTTTCAAGGGGCTAACTCCAGAACCCCTTGGACATCTGAACCAAAAATCAACCTTGACCTGAGTCTTGTGGTAAACCACTTACATACCAAGTTTGAAGACCTTGCGTTATTTCGTTCACAAGTTATCAGTCGGAAACCCTTTTGCAAAATTTCAAAGTTTCAAGGGCATAACTCCAGAACCCCTTAAACTTCTGATCCAAATATCGAACTTGATCTGAGTCTTGTGGTAAACCACTTACAATTACCAAGTTTGAAGACCTTGCGTTATTTCGTTCACAAGTTATCAGTGGGAAACCCTAAAATTTGCAAAATTTCAAAGTTTCAAGGGCATAACTCCAGAACCCCTTAAACTTCTGATCCAAATATCGAACTTGACCTGAGTTTTGTGGTAAACAACTTACATACCAAGTTTGAAGACCTTGCATTATTTCATTCACAAGTTATCAGTCGGAAACCCTAAAATTCGCAAAATTTCAAAGTTTCAAGGGGAATAACTCCAGAACCCCTTGGACCGCTGAACCCAAAATAGAACTTGATCTGAGTTTTATGGTAAACAACTTGCATACAAAGTTTGAAGATCTTGTGATATTTCGTTCACAAGTTATCAGTCTGAAACCTTCGGGGGAGGGACGGACGGACAGGCGGACGGACGGACGGACACACGACTGAGGGTATCACATAATACCAAGCCACTTTGTGTTGGGGGGTATAAAAATTATTATCAATGCAGAGGGGTTCTAAGATGAAGTGTTTTATCTATAGTTCAATAAAAAATACATTAATTACAATAGCTATCAAGTTTTCAAGTTAAGAAACCATACATCAATTTCTGCATAAAATTCTTCATTCAAATTATAATTAATAACACATTTTTTTATTTGCTTAAAATCACAAAAAGGTAATAAATACACAAATCAATTTACTAGGTAAAAAATGAATTTAAACTTTAATGAAATGGGATTTTTAATTACATATCCCATGCAAAGATACTAATTAATATTCAAATTTTGATTTTACAAGTTTTGATTTCTTTGACTTATTCAGCTCCAATAAATCAATACATGCAACTAAATAAGGTTTACATTTCATGACTCTGCTGTTTCAATAATGTAAAGTGTTGATTAACAACTTGTGAAATCATGCAATTTTTACAAACTTATGTTTTTTTTTCTTCATAATATAGTTTCATATTTTCTCTATAACTAATTATTGAAACAAGTATAATGGTATATTCTTCTTTAGAGAGATCTGCAAGCCTGCTTTTAATTGAACAAAGTTCCCTGAATGGAACATTGGTGGATCAAATTTGTTTAGTTTAATAATTAAATTCCAAAGTTATTGTAAATCTAGTTTATCACCAATAAAGGGCAACAAAATCCCAAATAATACATTTTGAAGATGAAGAACAACAATAAAAGCATTGTTCCTTTGCTTGTTTTTTTCATGTATTTGTAGAGACTTTGTCTCAGGTGCATTTACTCCATATCCTTTCATTCACCATTTGATTCTAAATATGCAATATCATGTTTCAGACCATGGGGCATAGCATGATATACCCTGAGTGTTTTTCATATGATCTTCAACCATGCCTCAAGATATATACATATATACTTTGGGTTGTTTTAACCTTGAGATGGGATGTTGTCTCCTTGACATTTACCCCATATCCGTTCTTTTTCGTATTTAATCCACAAAATTATGCCTTGCTTATAACTCAAACTCAAACCTGTACCAGGCAATATATTTCCTCAATCTGAAACAATTATTACCTTAAAACACAAATTCAAAAAGGTCTTTTTCCACATTAACTAATCTGCAAATTTCCCCTTCTATGGTATCATCTTTAACTACGTATAAAAAAATGGTTTCAAAGTAAGTGAGAAACGAACTGTCAGTAAAAAAAACAAAAACTCAAGGGACAACAGCAACATCTGAAACACCAAAAAAAAACAAGGAAATGAAGACACATACACAGATGAACAACATGGACACAATAAAAATCACATGAATGAAAATGCCTTCTTTTCTGTTTATCATGCCAGTGAACCTGATAGAATTCTTTTTTTCTAGGGGTTTATTTCTCATACTCAGTTCTGTTTGTTTTATCCTCTGTTTATGCCATCCCAATTCATGTTTATATTTATATTTTTAACTCTGTTTCTGCCACCTTTATTTGTTCTGACTTCTGTTTCCCCCATCTTTATTTGTTTTGACTTCTGTTGCTGCCACCTTTATTTGTTTTGACTTTTGTTTCTGCCATCTTTATTTGTTTCAACTTTGTTTCTAGCATCTTTATTTGTTTTGACTTCTGTTTCTGCCATCTTTTTTAATTGTTTTGACAACTGTTTCTGCCATCTTTACTTATTTAGACTCTGTTTCTGTCATGTGTATTTATTTTGACTTCTGTTCCTATCATCTTTATTTATTTTGACTCTGTTTCTGTCATCTTTATTTGTTCTGAATCCGTTTCTGCCATTTTTATTTGTTTTGACTTTGTTTCTAGCATCTTTATTTGTTTTGACTTTGTTTTTGCCATCTTTATTTGTTTTGACTTCTGTTTCTGCCATCTTTATTTGTTTTGACTTCTGTTTCTAACATCATTATTTGTTCTGACTCTGTTTCTGCCATATATATTTGTTTTGACTCTGCTTCTGCCATCTTTACTTGATGGTTCTGTCATGTGTATTTATTTTGACTTCTGTTCCTATCATCTTTATTTATTTTGACCCTGTTTCTGCCATCTTTACTTGTTTTGACTCTGTTTCATTATCTTTATTTGTTTTTACTCTATTTCTGCCATCTTTATTTGTTATGACTGTGTCTGCCATCTTTCTTTATTTTGACAATTGTTTCTGTCATCTTTCAAAATACTTGTTTTGACTCTGTTTCTGTCATGTGTTTTTGTTTTGTTTCTGTCATGTGTATTTGTTTTGACTCTGTTTCTGCATTCTTTATTTGTTTTGACAACTGTTTCTGCCATCTTTACTTGTTTTGACTCTGTTTCATCATCTTTATTTGTTTTGACTCTATATCTGCCATCTTTATTTGTTATGACTGTGTCTGCCATCTTTCTTTATTTTGACAATTGTTTCTGTCATCTTTCAAAATACTTGTTTTGACTCTGTTTCTGTCATGTGTATTTGTTTTGACTCTGTTTCTG